>OZ020282.1:4919441-4990877 GCA_963971205.1 Aethes cnicana
CCGGTCAGCAGCGTCGCCGGCGGCGCCTGCGGCGGCTGCGGCGCCGGCGCGGCTTCTTGCAGCAGCAGCTGCGCCGGCGGCGGCGGCGTCTGCGGCAGCCCTCCTCGCGCGCCGTCCAGTTCAGGAACCGAGACCCTTTTCTCTCCAAAAACCCCAACTCTGTACCCTTCTCCAAAATCGACGTCACATTCCGATTCAGCTGCTCGGACTCGTTCCCCTTCAGTTCCGTCCTGATATGCTGTATGATGTCGGCAATCGTCGCCCCGTTCCGGCTGTCCTGCAGAAACTTCAATATCGACTGTCCAGTTGGTATTACCAGATCCTGTATTTCAGTGGCCTCCTTCGGCGCTGACATTTTGTAAATTTAGATCCGAACAGTATTACATTTAAGTAAATGAAGAATTTTTTTCATCTTCTCCGACTATCTTTCACTAGAATATTTTGGATAATGACAAAAAATCAGTTTGTTCTATTTCTGAATTGTTTTGCCGTCTTAAGTTTGAAAGTTCACATGCCAGCATTGGTTACATTCTCACCTCTATGTTAAATCTAAAACGACCTGACTAGATAGTCTTCTAGTGTCAAGTAAATAAAGAAAGTGAGTATGGGTTTAGATTAAGGGTTCCGCGAGATTATTTTACCTATTTTATTTGCATAATAGATGACGTCTTTCGGCTGAGATGATGATGATGATGATGATAATAGATATTGTGATGTTCAGTACTGTTGGAATAGGGACTAAAGGGAAATCAAGCTAAACAGAGTAAACTATACGCAATATTTAACTAGGTTTGTAATCACGGTATACATTGTATTTTCACAATTGACAATATAATTCTTTGACACCTAATAACAACTATCGTGACATTCGTAACCTAGGTGACTACAGCAATAGACTAGGAGCATAGAGCTGAGACGTGTGGCGTCACCAACCTCTTTCAACACCCCCACTGGAGACCCATACGTCTCAAGCAGAATTCATGCTTTGGTCGCGGAAGACCCTTGGTGAGAGCGTCTGCCGGCATTGAACCAGTTTCCAAATAAGTTACTGAAATTTCTTTGGAATCCACCAGTTCTCTCACGAAGTGGTACCTGATGTTAATATGTTTAGACCTTCTACCTACAACATTGGAATAAATCAACTTTGCAGCACTTTGACTGTCACTAAACAGTTCTACTGACACATTAACACCAGTTAATTCCTCATATAAACCCTTCAAACAAACAATTTCCTTTGAAGCTTCACAAGCAGCAATGTACTCAGCTTCGGCTGAGCTCAATGCGACACATCGTTGCTTACGAGCTTGCCACGCTATCACAGCACCACCTAAAACGACCATAAACCCGGTAAACGAGTGACCGTCATCATTCTTGCCCCAATCTGCGTCACAGAAAGCATAAAGTGATGCTGTTGTTTTCTTATACTTCAAAACAGTATCCATTGTGCCCTTGATATAACGCAAGACACGCTTCAGAGCCGCCATGTGAGTCTCATTCCAATAAATATTATACTGGCTGAGATAACTCACAGCAAACGCTATGTCAGGCCTTGTCCCTAAAGCAAGATACATCAAAGACCCAATTATCTCCTGATAGCGAGGATCGTGGTTCACATTTCCTTTCTCCAACTTTAGATTGACTTCTAGAGGGGTCGCAACAGGTTTGCAATCTTTCATCCCATATCTGTCGAGGATCTTTTGGACAAAACACTTTTGATTCAGATGAATCTCATTGGATTTCGGAAATTGAGTGACTTGTATACCTAAACACTCTTTCGCCTCTCCTAAGTCCTTAATTTTGAAACCCTTTGCAATGTGTCCCTTCAAATATTGGATTTCTTTCTCTGAATTTCCAAAAATATAGAAGTCATCGACGTAAAGTGCGATAGCTAAAATCTTATCTCCATTTTTCCTTATATACACACAAGGGTCATATTTGGACCTCTTGAATCCAAACTTTATAATATGTGCATCCACTTTCACATTCCAGCATCGAGCTGCTTGCTTTAACCCATAAATGGCTTTCTTAAGCTTGCACACCTTTTTCTCATGTCCTTTCTTGATAAAAGACTCTGGCTGTTCCATATAAAGATCCTCTTGGAGATCTCCGTGTAAGAACGCCGTTGTGACGTCTATGTGATGTACCTTTAAATTATTTTCTACTGACAAAGCAAGAAGCATCCTAATTGATGACAGCTTCACAACAGGTGCGAATGTTTCGAAATAATCTTCCCCCCACTGCTGGGAGTAACCTTTGGCGACCAGCCTTGCCTTATATTTTTGAACAGCACCATCTGCTCCAATCTTCAGCTTAAATAGCCATTTGCACTTGACAATATTTGTGTCACAAGGGCGATCAACCAACTCCCAGGTTCCATTTTCTATAAGGGAATTATATTCATCTTCCATAGCTTTGCGCCAAAGTATCTTGTCTGAACGCTCCATGGCATCCTTGACCGAATCAGGATCTGACCCACTTGACGCTAGGAAGTTATACTCCATGTCATCATACCTAAGTGGAATTCTATTCCGAGTAGGATACCTCCTCTCAGGAGTTTCATTAACTTCTGCTCTCTCTACATCAGCCATTTCTCCCTGAAGAGAACTGCTAGGAAGTTCCGTATCATTGGCTTGTGCTTCAGCGTGACGTTCCTGGCGAGAGCTATATGGGAGCTCTGCCTCTTCTTCTTCTATTTCAACATCTGATCCCGAAACAAACTCTTCTTCATCGTCAACTTCGATATTAGGATTAGGGGAAATCACTTCCTCTTCACTGAAATCCCAATGATACCTATCTCTAGGCTCAACATCTTTGTTCGAGTTAGGATTTGAACCCTTCCTCATATCCTTCTTAGGCTTGGGTTCTTCCTTCTTTGAAACACTTCCAGATTTCTCAGTTTGGTTTTCCTTGAAAACTGCATCGCGAGCGACAATACCCCTCCTTGGGTTCTTCAAATCATCAACGAACCTGTAACCCTTCTGATCTTCACTGTAGCCAACAAATCTTAGCTCACGGGTCTTGGAGTCGAACTTCTTTGTACTCCCGTCCTTGATGAGAACCTGTGCCACAGATCCAAACATCCTCAGGTGGGAAAGATCAACTTCTTGACCTGACCAGACTTCCTCAGGAACCTTGTCCTTAAGAGCCATCGTAGGTGATCGGTTTTTTAAATAAATGGCCGTATGTACAGCTTCGCCCCAATATTTTTTGCTGAGACCACTATCTTGAAGCATGCAACGTGCCTTCTCGGTCACCGTTCTTATGCTCCTCTCCGCAACTCCGTTTTGAGCTGGAGTATGAGGAACGCTCGTTTGATGTTGAATTCCATATTTCTTCAAAAAAGATTGGAATTCCTTGTTGGTGTACTCCGTACCATTGTCGCTTCTAAACTTCTTTATCTTCTTTCCACTTTGATTCTCCGCAAACGCTTTGAATTCCCGGAATTTGTCGAGAACCTCAGTCTTCGACTTCAATATGTAACCGAAAATTTTTCTGCTATAGTCGTCAATAAATAACAGAAAATATCGTGCTCCACCCCAGGACTCTATTTCCACTGGACCTGCCAGGTCGCTATGTACTAGCTCCAATAAGTCGTTAGCTCGCTTACACTTCTTGCGTTGAGGAAACTTCTTCTCACACAACTTGCCTTGGCTACAAGCCACACAGGGATCAGCTTTATCCCTCTTACCAAAACTAAGACCCTTGACGATCTTCTTTAACTTAATCATCTGAGGTTCGGATAGATGTCCTTAATCTCCGATGCCACAACTCGTAATCACTCTGACTACTTTCGCCTAAAAGAACCGCCGTCTTGTTATTGGCTGGACCTAAAACATAAAGTCCGTTTTTACGTGGTGCTGTGAATAACGGGTTTCCACATACATATATCGACATTATCAAAAACTTTACAGCATTTTTTATCAAAAACAATGACTTTGCCATCTTCTGTAAACTTACTAACAGAAATTAAATTCGTGAGAAGCTCAGGTATAAGTAATACATTACTCATTTTTATACCTGTTGTATGCCCCTCATGACTCACCTTCAAATCAACGGTACCCTGCGTTTTCGAAAGAATTTTGTCCTTATTCGCACAAGTAATAAACTTTGGAGAAAAATTTTCCGGCTTCAAAATTCTTTCGTTTGTGGTCATGTGAGACGTAGCTCCCGAATCTATGACCCAGCTTTCTTCAGACCTAGAACCTCTAGCTACAAACGTTATAAATTCTTCTGAATCAGCAGTTTCATTAGCAACACAAGATTTAGGCTTACCATCATTGTCACTTTTGAACTTTTTACACTGCCACTTAAAATGACCTTTCTTTTTACAATAATGACAAACTACAGTCTTCTTACCACTACCACTCGCACTGGAATTGGACACAAGCACAGAGTCATCCTTGGTATCACCACTGGCTTGCTGACTTTGTCGTTGGCCTTCTTTCAACAATGTAGACACTACTGCCTCAGTAGAAATCTTCGTGCCAGAATGCTCCAACGCCATCACCAAAGGATTGTAAGAATCCGTCAAACCAGCTAGCATGATGATGCCGACAAACTCATCATCCAATCCTGCTTTTATTGACTGTAGTGCTTGATGCGTTGCTTGTATCTCAGTTACGTACGCCTCTACAGTAGAAAAAGAGTCTAACTTGAGACTGAATAACTTTCGCAATAAAGTAAGCCGACGCATCAATCCGGAATCCGCATACGCCTTCTTTAACGAGTCCCATGTCTCCCTAGCCGTCTTCGCTGCGGCTACTAGAGGGTAAACATGCTCTGCAATAGCTAGACATATCTTGGCCCGTGCCTTAGCATCTCGTTTCTTACCAGCATCCGTAGTAACAGAAAAATCTTCTTGCTCTATACAATCCCACAGATCGTACTCTATAAGGATCATCTGCATAGCAAAAGACCATGTTCCATAGTTGGATTGGCCTGTTAGCTTTGAAATGCTGTTCAAGTCTTTTGAAGACATCACGACGTATGTTACGCGATTCTATAAAACCTAGCAAATTTCCCTACAAATTTAGCCAAACAAGCAACGGGCTGGGCCCATAACCTGTTGGAATAGGGACTAAAGGGAAATCAAGCTAAACAGAGTAAACTATACGCAATATTTAACTAGGTTTGTAATCACGGTATACATTGTATTTTCACAATTGACAATATAATTCTTTGACACCTAATAACAACTATCGTGACATTCGTAACCTAGGTGACTACAGCAATAGACTAGGAGCATAGAGCTGAGACGTGTGGCGTCACCAACCTCTTTCAACAAGTACCGTTACCTAATGTGGTATCACGTTATGAAATTCGCATTTTTAATCTTATGTAATTTTTTGTGCAACAGGGATTAAATATTCATATAAATAGGTTATTCTCAAATTTGTCTGATACCTACTAGTAGGCCATGAACATGTTTTCATGAATTTTACGTGTTCACAGCAGATATAATAATAATTCTTAAATAAGAAATTGTAATTAAACTAAGTATGTCTTAGTTTTTAGATTTAGCAACGTGTCGACTTCCTCCAATTCAGCATATTTTATTTATTCACTAAGCACTAAGTCCATAGAGACTGCAGCCACCTTTGTTTTGCAGATGCATAAATCGCGTCGTTCGCTGATGATCATGGAGCACTTCTCGACCGTGCTGTTCTTTCTGCACGGTACCACATGCATAAAAAACTCGTTCAGCTCCTCGAAGTACTAGAATCTGGGCTACCCAGACCTAGTCGGATCAGAGAATTAAAATGTAATATCTAGGTAATCCTTCACCGAGCTCAGTGATAAATTCAAATTGAATTTCACACATAACTAAACTTAGAGGTGCGAGCCGGAATAGAACCCCCGACCCTCTGCATGAGAGAACCTGCACTCATCTGCGAAGTAATTCAAAGATGTGCGTGAAGTCCCCAATCCGCACTGGGCCCGCGTGGGGACTATAGCCCAACCCTACGAGCATAATATTATAAATTATGTACCATATAGGTATTTTTTGTTACTATGAATTAAAAAGCGAATACATTGAATTGATTTTTCGTGTACTTTTACGCCAAAAATACACGAAAAAAAAACCAATATGAATAGATTTGGGAAGTTTGTGGATGAAGTAAGCAACTTTAAAACTATCGTGAGAAAAGTAATAAAAAAAAACAATATTCCTAATACTTTTGTAACACTTGTGCGCTCTTAACTAACTTAACTTAACTTTTTTGAGTTCTTTTCGTAGAAAAAATCAAGGGTTTATTTAATGCCCAATCCCTGCTAGTGTCTGTTTTTTTTTTTAATGTCAGACGCAAAAACTGACCACAAAAAACTGGAGGCCAAAAAAAGGCGGGAAATGTGACTGACACCTGAAGTTGACAAAAAAGTTGACACATAAGATTGTAGACAAATACCAAGTGAATATGGAAATGTGATTTTAAATAATTTTAATTTAAGCAATTTACTTCCAATAATACTGAAAAACATGTTTCGCACTGGTAGGAAAAGCCCTAAATGTATCCGTGGCCGAGAAGGCTCATGTATAATAGTCGGACACTGTTTTTGGTTCAATAGTTTCTATGCTCAAACTGGAAAAACATGGGACTTTCTGAGCATTGGCATTTTAAAAATAATAATGGCACAATCTCACAATAGTCCAACTGACGTAGGTATGTATACGCATCTTAGTGTGAAGCAGTGACTTTTATAGTGGAAGCACGGACTCCTGAAAGAAAGGTTCATGACCCCACATTGGGGGCACCTGGACAGGGAAGGTGTCAAAGAACCACAATTGCAGCATGCGTGCAGGTTTCCTCACTATGTTTTCGTTCACCGAAAATCTCAGTGTGAATTAAAAATGAATTGCGCACATAGCTAAACTCAGAGGTGTGATCCAGATTCGATCCCCCGACCATAGGCACGCGGTTGGTCAAACCACTGGGCTACCAAGGGTAATAAATATATCGGCATGCCAAAATCTCAAGACGATGACGACATCGTCAAACGTCAAAGTATTCAAACTTGATTCGTCTCATCAACGCTGCAGTTCGCTTCGGTGTCGGGACACGCGTCGGGAATGCGGCCGGCGCACTGAATGGCGAGTCGTTAGCTATAATCCGATTCGGGTATTCGGGCATTCGGCTCCGGCATTCACGGGCCTCGAGCTCAGGAATTCGAATGCAAATGGAAAATGCCATTAGATCAGCAAACAGCTGGTGCTTCCCGATCAGCCTTGTGCGCTGGCCGACAAATCATTATCGAGCATGCCGATTACCTATTGTTCGAAAGTGTTTTGTTCGATTATTGCACTGGCTGTCTGGGAATCGTTTAAATCACATTAATCTCCTTTTTATTTTCAGTTGAAGCATTTTATGCATTTTCGGCGCATGAACATCATAACTGATCAATTATAAATAGCCTAGTAGTGCTTTTAGAAGGAAATAAGTGCAACAAAAAGATTGTTAAATTGTTCGGACGTTGCTTGTTCACACAACAACTTGATAGGTAAGTATCAGAGCCCGGAATGTTCACGGCAAAACAAAAAAAATTTGCAAAGTTACTAGTGTTAGAAACGTTTTTTATCGATATGGAGTATAATTATCGAATAATTTATAATAATTCGCGACAGTTAATCTATGAAAAGAAAGTAGGAAGACATATTGTTTTATGTGTTATTTGATCTAAATCTTAACAATACTTTTAAAAAAATAAAATAACCCGTCCTTTTGGCTTTATGGTGATAAACGAAACTCTCTACTCACTCCTAGAGAATGTCGAGAAATTAATGATTGTCTACTCTTATCACTATCCGACGCCAAATAAAATGTCATGTGCTGCTGTGTGTACCTACTGACGCGGATTTCGAAGAAGAAATTTCATCTGTTTCTATATAATTTTATACAAACCTCATATATTTTTTTAAACAAATATTTTGTTTATTTGGTGGACCGTTTTTTCCTTCTAAGTATTACACAATTATCGATATCGATTAATGAATATTTCTAACACTAGTAACTTTGCGACAGTCTATTGTTTTGCCGTGAAAATTCCGGGCTCTGGCAAGTATACAAATTCTCAACTCCATAGTTCTATTGAGCCGTGGCAATAAAAATGTTATAGTAAAGAAGTAAATATGGTTTAAATTTACTTTTATTTTTATTACCTGTATAGGTGTTCCTTGAAACATTGATAAGCATGCGGTGTAGTAGTTGCTCGTTTATATTTGGTATAATTTTGATCAGGGCTCAAGGGGGCCTAACTGCTGACAACCTGACGACTGCAAAGCTTCCAGTGCGGACATCGGCGCGCCCCACGACACTTCACAGGCTGATAGAGGTTCGAGAAGATGCGGAAAAGAGCTCGACGACAGATATATTCGGCCCTAAAGCTAGGAGAAGTGAGAACAATTCTATCATTTTTTTTTGTTGAAATAAACAGTTTAATTTTATTTTTATTTTTTTTATTTCTTAAATTAGTGATTAAAAAAGCCGTGGTGGCCTAGTGGTTCGACCTACCGCCTCTCATGCCGAGGGTCGGGGGTTCGATTCCAGCTCGCACCCCTAAGTTTACTTACGTGCGAAATTCAATTTGAATTTACCATGATGAG
The DNA here is from genome assembly GCA_963971205.1 of Aethes cnicana. Classification (NCBI taxonomy): domain Eukaryota; kingdom Metazoa; phylum Arthropoda; class Insecta; order Lepidoptera; family Tortricidae; genus Aethes; species Aethes cnicana. The sequence continues at coordinate 4,928,041 of OZ020282.1, forward strand.
CTTTTCGGTGATGGAAAACATCGTGAGGAAACCTGCACGCATCTGCGAATAATTCAAAGATGTGTGTGAAGTCCCCAATCCGCACTGGGCCCGCGTGGGGACTATAGTTGGGCTATAGCCCAAACCCTCTCATGATGAGGGGAGGCCTGTGCCCAGCAGTGGGACGCAAATAGTCTATAGTAGTAGTAGTAGTATATAAGGAGATCGAATTTTAATTTCATCACGACGTACGTACGTCCTAAGTAGGTAACTTAGGATGGACGGCCCCTTATATAACTCCAACTCTATTAAGGCACTAGTCCCACCGCGAGCGAGTAAGCGATGAGCTATCCGTTTTTATAGCCGATATCTCATCGCTTACTCGCTCGCGGTGGGACTTGTGCCTAAGAGTCCCCAGTACGCACGGCGTTTCTCAACTTTTCATACAAACGCAGTTTCGCTTTTATTCCCAAAATACTAAACAGATTGACTCGAAACTCCGAAATCAGTAAATGTCGTGGTAAATATAAGACTATTGAATTACAGCCAAAAAAACTGAATTTTTAAGTTTGTATGGAGGACACTAAAATGGTCCTAGATTCTTTGTTATTCAATTGATTACAACCAAAGTGTATTTTGGACACAAATATCTCTGCTCCCCTATTATCTGTAAAATTTGGTGCCAATCTGATAAGTAGTTTGCGAATTAAAACGTAACTACGTTTGTATGGAGAAAGGAGCGTACTGGGGACTCTTAAATAACTGTATTATGGCGGGCATGGTGGCTAAACTCTTACGGTGATCGTGTCCGTTTTGAACGCCGTCAAAAATAGCTAACTCATGATAATATTTTTAGGTGCAACGGATATATGGGATTGGGATTTTTGGTGTCAAATGCAACCAAAAACGGGCAATTGTAAAGAAAATATAACAAAGTACGTATACAGAACATTTATAAAATGTGATGTATGTGAATATCAATGAAATAAAAAAATAATGCTTGTATACCTAAAATAATATGGCATAGGTAAGTATCAGAGCTGTTTTATAAAGGTACTTACAATAGGGATGACGACAGGGTGAAGAAATCGAAATTCTAATATCTCCGTCAGTCAGGTAATAAAAAAATATTAGACACGTATTTTTTGTTTTATCAAATTAACAAAGAATGACTAAGTTAAAACGCATTAAAGTTGGAGAGTGGGGGCTAACTGCGTCACCGTTAGGTATAAATCGTACCTAACCGTGACGTCACGCGACATTTCAACTCAATATATCTCCGTATAAGTTTGATTACGTGAAAAAAGAAAAAAATACGTGTCCAATACTTTTCAATAATCTTCCTGATAGACTAAGGAAAAAAAAGTTGTCGTCTCCCCTATTCCGTGGCCAGCAGCAATCGCTCGCAGTTCAAAATTATGCAATTCGTTTTATGCAAAATGAAAATTCAGTGAGAATGGACGCGGAGGAGGCTTTCTTCGTGGGTTCTGTCTGTGGGTGCATCCTATTTTAAGTCAAATACTTTCCTGCCTGTTTGTGCCTTTATATCCCATACTAAGACTACACGAAGATTGATTTTTCACTTAATTGATAATGTCGATTGCATCCTTTGACTTTTTGTATGATTGCGTTGAAAAGGATTAAGTACGAAGGTTCAGAAAAGGAAACGAATTCTTTCATCAATAAGTAAATCAACACACACATTCTCGTCTTCCATTTTCGTGGCTCCGTGCGTCCGTCCGCCTCGAACCGAGCGGATCATCTGAACAGGTCGATACAGGACTGTAGATCTTGAAGATGTAGCACATTGATTTGTTACAATCTTGGACCGCGCGCGGAGCCAATCGCGCGTGACGGCGCGTTCATCTGAACTTAGCCTTAAGTAACGCATGTCGTCTGCGCGCGGCCACAGTCGATCGCTGGCCATGAAATGGAATTGGACCTTAAATGGTTGAAATGAATTAAATCGGTAAGTACAGTCGAGTTCATTAATATGTGTACACTTTTGGACCTTATTACAACGTGGTAAGGTGCAAAAGTGTGTATATATTGGCAAACTCGACTGTGCCTAGTTGCGGAAACTGTCCCTTTTGTTCCTGACAGTTAGGTAAATAACAGGTTCAATTGAATTCATGATGAATTCCAATAAAATAAACATGACCTCGTTTAAACTAGTCGGATCCGTTCTCGTCAAATGAAAATTGTTAGCCCCGAGAATCAATCGGTTGACTCGGTTGTATATAGGTACCTACCCTATGTCATATTCATATTCATATTCATATCATTTATTGCCAAACCATGGTTTTTACAAGATGTTACAATATTTTCTTAAGTACTAACATGGACCCTGTGAGGGTGCAGCAAAATATTAAAACTAAATAGACCTTAAAATCTAGATGTAAGTGCAACCGGTATATAAGTATATATTAGCAAATATAAGCCCTATAGTTATGTTTGTTGTCACTACATGTATATGTATGTATGTACACATCTTTGTCATGGATATGGATATTTATTAGGTAGGTAATATGTATGTTGTTGTGTGTGCGTGTGTATGTTTGTGTTTGCGGTGTGTGTAATTATTTATTTGTCATAATTATATTATTATTTTATCTTCAAAGTATTCATTAATGTTGTAATATGCCTTTGTTAATAGTAATTTCTTTAGTTTGTTTATGAATTTTTGTTCATTTTGTTCAGTTTTTAAAGTTTCTGGTAGTTTATTATATACTTTTATTGACATTATGTATGGTCCAGAGGAATGGAGTTTCAGTTGGGAACTGTCACTCCCGCTGGGCAGCACGAGCTTGTTCCTGTTTCGGAGATAGTGGGTTATAGGAGCGTCTTCAAGCTTGGTGTAAAATTGAGGGTATTTTTTAACAATGTCGTATTTTGGATACGGGCTTATTCATGTTTGTAAATATGGATATAAAAACCCCCATTAGCAATACCATGAGTTTACAGTGACCGTACTCGCTAGCGACTACGTAAACGATTTCTATGAAGAATAGTACAGCGCCCCTGGCGGTCACTCGTTGAACTAAAATTCTTCATACAAATCGTTTACGCAGTCGCTAGCGAGTACGGTCACTGTAAACTCATGGTAGTGCTACATATCCTTAAATAACGATTAACTATCTCCCTCTTTAGCAAGATATCATAATATTATGTAGGTAATTAAGAGCTATCCGGGGAAATGGAACTCCTATTTCAAATTTAAGGACTACTGGGATAACATTTCAATAGAATCTGCGCTAAATATTATAGAGGGGGAGATAATGTAATTTAGATTATAATTTTGAAATATGCGAAATCCGATGCCCCTATTTATTTGAATTTTGTAAGTGTATAAACTAGTTTTTCTCCGGGACTCAAAGAGAAAAAGCAGAGGTGTCGAGCCCATTATTATATATGTATTATTATTATTTGTATGGAGAATAGCAAGTTATTTATTTTTCTCAAACATGCTCGGAAATGTTCGTGTTACTTTCAAAAAAAGAAGACGCGAGGCTGTCTATTGCCGGCCTTGGCCAGCAAAAACATTATTGTCGTGTGTGTTTTTTTTTAATTCGCTTGCTATTTGAGACACCTCTGTATAGTGAAACTGACAAATCCATGGAGGTAATAAGTACAACTTCCATGGCCAAATCATCCACGATCATGGAAGTAGTAAATACTGATGTGGGCTAAGTGCGCCTAAATTTATTTCGCCCCTATGCCTTGTAAACAGCCAACTACTAGTTGAGTAATATTTATAGGTTTCGATATATTTATGTTAGGCGCACTTACCCCATCCTGGCGCACTTGCCCCGAAACTGACAAATCCATGGAGGTAATAAGTACAACTTCCATGGCCAAATCATCCACGATCATGGAAGTAGTAAATACTGATGTGAGGTAAGTGCGCCTAAATTTATTTCGCCCCTATGCCTTGTAAACAGCCAACTACTAGTTGAGTAATATTTATTGGTTTCGATATATTTATGTTAGGCGCACTTACCCCATCCTGGCGCACTTGCCCCGACTAACCTTACGTATTTCCTCGCTGTTTGAGAAAAGCATTATATATACTTACCTACCTCGGCCGCAATTGCGATTGCCGGACTCGTACTAATAGAAGGCTTCGCTTCGCTCAGCCTTCCAACTGACTCGTCCGGCAATGCGCTACTTGGCGGCCTCTGCAATAATGTACTATAATCGAAATATGTCTTTTGCTTAACACTGTCTCTGTCCCTCTAATGGTGGCGGAATTTGAATTGTGATATTGGCGGATTGTTTTATATGTATAGGCATACGGGACGGGTAGGATACTTAGGTTTACACGTATGTAAATACAATATAAGTTGTGAAAGTTTTGCAGGTATTATTACGACGCCCAGTTAGACCAGTGCATCATATTCTCGTACACCGGCTGCAAAGGCAACGAGAACCAATTCAAAACGAAAGTTGACTGCGAACGACATTGTAAAGGTGAAGCTGTGGTGTTAGTCTTTACTATTGGCTTGATTGATGCTAGATTTCTTTCCCTTTGTCCAGATTTATTTCACACCTGGAAATTCGGCCTACACTCCGCTAAGCTTTGGGCCTAAACGCCCATAATTCAATTTTAGCACTCGCCGACCATTGCCGCGGTGGGCGGTTGTCGCTATTCTTGCTCGGCTTGTGTGCCTGTTTAAATCTGTATAAGCAACTAACATATTCGTCGCTATGTTCTTTGTGACCTAAGTATATCTGACCAAAGATTTACTTAATAATTGTACTTAATTAAACATTTTAGGAGCGACCTACATGCCCATCAAGAACTTGGACGACGCGTCCGCGTGTCCCCTGCAACCCAGTGCTGGCCTCTGCCTGGGCTATTTTCAGCTGTAAGTAACTACTACTACTACTACTACAGCCTATTTGCGTCCCACTGCTGGGCACAGGCCTCCTCTCATCACGAGAGGGTTTGGGCTATAGTCCCCTCCCCACGCGGGCCCAGTGCGGATTGGGGACTTCACACACATCTTTGAATAAACACCCTTCCTATAACTCAACTGCACTGTATCTCAAAAATAAATTAAATATTCTCTGTATGAAACTCTAAAATGTCTTAAGAGTCCCCAGTACGCTCCTTTCTCCATACAAACGTAGTTACGTTTTAATTCGCAATCCACTTAGGTATCAGATTCGCACCAAATTTTACAGATAATAGTGGGCAGAGATATTAGTGTCCAAAATACACTTTGGTTGTAATAAAAATACATTGAATAACAAAGAAACTAGGACTATATTAGTTTCCTCATGCAAACTTCAAAATTCAGTTTTTTTTTTGGAATTTAATTGTCTTTTATTTTACCACGACATTTACTAATTTCGGACACTCACAATAATGATTTTATTATGTGTACCAAGTTACGAGTCAATCTGTTTAGTATTTTGGGAATAAAAGCGAAACTACGTTTGTATGAAAAGTTGAGAAACGCCGTGCGTACTGGGTGTACAAGTGCACTTACCTTGCTACTTCCATAATGTACCTACCATCATGTTCTCTAGGTACTACTACGACATAAACTCACAGACGTGCAAGACGTTTGTGTACGGGGGCTGCGGCGGGAACAAGAACAGGTTCGAAACGAGCGTCAAATGCATGCAACAGTGCGGCAATCCAACCCGCAAAGGCGATACATATGAGATGGCATTGAGAAAGAAAAAAAACCGGAGCAGCGACGACAGTGATAGTGCTGAAGGGTTCTGGCATCCTTCAACGGTACCGTGGTTCACTCTGTACGATGACAATGTCAACCCGCTGAACAAGGAAGACGAGGACGAGGGTTCAGTTTCAACCTGAAACACGGACATCTTTAATAGATATTTTTAAAGTTAATTTACTTGGTTAATTTTCCCGATTCGTTATGTATGGATTAAAACCATTTGATGATATTTATTTAACCCACAATATGGGCTATCGATTCTAAGCATGTTATATCTTCTCTTTAATTTATTTTTCCGCGAACCGGGAGACGAGCTGTTGGTAGGCCTTCAAGAATGACCTCGTGAAGGTCGCGGGAAACCGGTGGAAGCGAGTACAGGACTGGTCTGAATGGCGAGCCTTGGGGGAGGCCTATGTCCAGTAGTGGACGTCTTTCGGCTGAAATGATGATGATGATGATGATGATGATGATGATGATGATGATGATGACGACGATGATGATAATTAATCCCGTCGTCTACTTGTAAGCATGCCAGCAGGTAATCGTACCGTATACCATGTAACCCAAACATCTAGTATCTACCATAAGTGAATTTATGAAAAACTAGCTTTTGCCCGCGACTTTCTCGTGGAAATCACTTACAGCGTTCCTGAGGGAACTATGTATTTTAGATTAAGTAGGTCAGATTCGAGCCTAAATTATACTAAAATCGATTCAACAGCTACAATCCAGACGGCATTAATCTTAACAATGACGCTATTCAATCCCGTTGATAGATTTAAGGCATTCACTGTCACTTCTGTTTTACGAACTTTCGTCAGGTGTCACATCTGTTATTAAGGGAACATTGCAACGCACATGTGCGTTCAAGGCACTGCGGGAAAGTAAGCAAAACGCACATATGCGTCGGTGGCAGTGAATGCGTTAAACGTCCATAATAGTAGGAGCTCAGTGACTCGATTCCTTCAGGGTAGGGTTTGCAAATTTTGCAATGGAATCATTACTTCCCCAGAGATTTCAGGGGCTCTATTCGAAACGTTACATAGAGAAAGGGAACTTCCATATCCCTACCGTCAAAGCGTCACGGCGTTGAAACCAAACTTTAAGTAGCTAGATTTAAAGTTCAATTAGAGTTCCCTTTCCCTACGTAACGTTTCCAATAATAGTGCCCCAGGGCGGGTTTAACGTAGTAACATAAGCCGTTTAATTGATGAAAACTCGGAACCCGGTTCCAGTGAACCGATTTTCTTATTTTTTTTGATATTGTATAGCTAAAAGTATAAAGAAAAGAGTTTACCCATCAAATTTTGCCGATCTCTATTAAAACTAAAACAGTTCCTATAATCTTGGTGTATTCAAGTCTAGAGTGAATACCTAGGCATCTTCTGGGTGAGCGTGTTCCACCTTAGACCCTATCATTACTTTCCATCAGGTGTGATTAGGGTCAAACGCAAGCCCATTCGTAATAAAAAAACATTGTTAAAAAAAAAGTATAAAATATGAATTATTTGTTTTGAAAATTGAGGATTTCGACTTCGTTTACTGTAGGTATATTACATTTGTATGGTAACTTAAATACCGACTTAATACATTTTCTGTAACTAATAATAATAATTTTAAAAATGACTTCGCCCGCGTGGGATCTGGTTATCACGTTCCCGCGGGAACTATGCGTTTTTCTGGGTAAAAAAGTAGCCTATGTCCTTTTCCAGGATCCCAACTATATCCATGCCAAATTTCATCTCAATCGGTCCAGCGGTTGAAGCATGAAGAGGTAACAGACAGACAGACAGAGTTACTTACGCATTATAATATTAGTATGGATATGGATGGATATATATTAATATCATTGAAAAAAAAACAGGGCACCAGCAAGTGGTTCGCGTTGTGCGGACTTTCTCCGATTGGTCTGACTTCGCTGCTGGTGTGCCTCAAGGTGGCATTCTCTTTCCCTTGCTGTTCTCCATCTTTGTTAATTTCACTACTCCTGGCCTTGGCTGTGCGTACTTACCATCTGTATGCTGACGACGTACAGTTATATTCCCAGTGCAAGTGTAGTGAAGCCGATCTTAAATGCACTATTGACAAGATTAACGCTGACCTTCAGAATATACCTACATGAGTGGTCTGTATTTGTAAATGCTTCGAAATGTCAAGCTGTTATTATTGGCAGTTCTGATCACTTATCTAAAATCAATGTCGGTGGCGTGTTACCAACAACTTTCAACGGTGTAAGTATTTTTAGCTCCAGTGTAAAGGATCTAGGTCTCCACATTGATGACGCGCTCAGTTGGAGACCACATGTTGCTGAAGTCAGTCGTAAGGGCATGGGTTAATAGTTCATGGTATTAATTGGATCGTTCCGAAGATAGCAGTCTAAGCTGCCTAGCCTAAGAATACGGTTTCCGAAGGGTAGGTATCCCTATCCAATTTGTCCGGTCTCTGAATTTCACCAGGGAAACATTACAAACCATTAAGAGGGTTTACTCCGAAAGTTGGCAACGTCGCATATAGCTGTCAAATGTTTCGCTGTTTTTATTAATTTCTCTACATTGCTCAATTTAAAAGGAAGATATAATTCTATGGTTGAATGACGCGTCTCGTTTTATATTTGTTGGTTAGGCATTCAAATGATAAGATTACATTAAAATGCATGGAAACTGCGATGGAAAGTTTTCAAAAGATATTACTTTCATAGTACTAAACACTGCGTGTTCCTATGATAACTGTTACAATCCATACTTAATGTTTTATTCAACCATAGAGCGATTATTCATGTTTTCATTCAGTAATATTCAGAAATTAATGATAACAGCAAAATATTTGACAGCTATTTGCGACGTTGCCAACTTTCGGAGTAAACCCTCTTAATTGCTACACCAATCTCACCAGAAAAACAATAAGCGAGTAAACCGGTGTTTTTCTGGGGTTGTTATTTGCGTCGCGGGGTGGGGGTCAATTAGCACAGAAAATCTTTCGCAAGAAAACGTGGACCGTGGGTCCGTTGGGGCATATATCGGGGTGTTTATCCGGTGTGCGTTTGGTTCATTCTGCTCAGAATTGTTTCTGTAAATAAGTGATATTAGACGGGCTTAAGGTAAAGTTACGTTAGATTTTCAGCCACAATATTGCCGCCGCTCTGCGCAAGAACAAAAGAGAGTCGGCGAATTATTTCAAATATAAATAAAAAACAGTTAGGGCTCCCGCTAGCAATTACCGGGAGTCCCGACGGCTTTAATCCTCGCTGTGACGAAGAAAAACTCTTCCTAATTAATAGTAGAGTTCCCGGCTTAATTAGGGCCGATCCGGCCCGCGAGCACTTATTATTTGAATTTGCTGTGCTACGGTTAACAAACCTATCATTAAAAGAAACCGTCTCATTTGAAAAGTATAACTTTTTGCACCGTCTACTTTTTCAATATACTCGCAAAGTGAAATTACTCAAGTTTTAACTTCACAGACTTCGATGTTTCATAGATTGTTCTTAGTTTAAATTTTCCCATTCCCCTGTAAAAGGTGAACCTTTTCGCGTGTTCCTTTTAATACCTATACTTATTATTTTTCGAAATACAATACACAATTCAGCCGTTTTGGGTAAGCGAGAAAGAATAAGAATAAAGTAAATATTTTTAATAAGGCCATGTCTCAATCAGTATTTCTATCTAATATAGGACCTGCATTTAGTGCTCTTCAATAAATAATAATAATAATATAAATCTTTATTGTTCATACCCGAGAAAACTCGGTTTTAGCTATTTTAGGTACTTCTTAGTTACCTTTAGTTAATCTAATAGCTGAGCTACGGGTAACGTACCTAATTATTTTGAATTTGTCTTCCCCGGCGATTGGATTAGGTCTGAATGGCCTGATCGATGCTTCTGGCCGATTCATTAACGAGAACAAAAAGTGAAAGGCGAATATCCATCCAAGACAGAGAGGACGAATTTGTTACTATCGACTATGATTTACTTGGGCAATTTGTTCCGAGAGGGCCTTTTATGGAACAAATATAGAGTGTGATATCGCTGGCTTTACTTCTACTGGCAATTGAAGCTTAACTGTTGTCTTGAAAGCATAAGCTAAGTGTTTCCATGAAATATAACACTCTGATCTCATAACGGGGCTCTACTATAGAGCCTGGTATTTTTCAAGTCTGCAAAAAATTACAACAGCCATAAGACGCTATGCTTGATTGAGTGTGTCTAGGAATAGTATAATAAATTAAAAGTAAAAAACTTTTTTAAAAACAAGCTTTTATTTCAACGTGCTATAATTTAATAGTAGATTGTTAACCAAGGGCTGAAAGGCACCCATTTCTGACGAGTCGTTTGGCGCTCGAACGTTAGTGAGAGCGCTAAATAGTACGAGTCAGAAATGGGTTCCTTTCACCCGAGCGTGAACACTCTACTTTTCGTTTCGAATATGAGGAAAGTAAAAAAAAAAGTGCGCTACTTACCTACTAAAAACACGCATTCTAAATCTGCGGTATCACATTTTCCATAGCTGTACAGTTCATTTAATTTCTCGATCATTATAAATAGTCATATTTGCTCTAATAATATGTAACTATATTTAGTTCACAACACACATTAAAAACTAATCACAAATTGAAGTAAGTTTAGCTTGCCGCCATTTTGTTCATTTTACAAAATCCGTCGGCGTATGTCGAGTCGGCGCGCCCGGGTATTAAGGCAGCGTTCCGAATCGCGCTCAGAGCGCGCACTGCACCTTGCACTCATTCAATTTGATCATTGACAAGGTCGATAACAAATAGAAAAACACAAATGAATATAAATTATTAGTCAAATTAAGTATGTTTTCATATTAAATATAACCATTTTCTTTATAAGAAATGAAAATAATATGGTACATAATGATTTCTTGGCTGTATTCGTTGTTCCATTGCCGATTTTTATTGCCAAATATTTTGCCAACAAAAAAAAATCAAATTCCCCAAGATTGTCTGTTTGAAACTGAGCGAGCGACAATATAATTTGAATAAACCGACTTGACATTGATATTTAGGCATTTAGAATTGTCATAAAATATGAATTATTTGTCAAGTTAAGTAAGTTTTCATTTTATATACCTATTTTCTTTATTAGAAATAAAAAATAATATTATACTTGATGATTTCTTGGCTGTATTCTTTGTTCCTTTGCCCGTTTTTTTGCCAACTATATTGCCAAAAAAAAAATCTCAATTCGCCAAGATTGTTTGATTTGAAACTGAGCGAGAGACATGTATTTGTCCTGTTTTGACATACGACTTTGTGTATGAGTTTGAAAGAGACGGAGGTATGAATGTCAAATCCTCCGATAACTTTACGACCCACTTTCAACCCGCTACGCAGATGAACAATGATAAACTTTCAGAGTATGAGAAACGAAATAGTACATTACAGACAGTCGCAGGTTTCTGTGGCCCGAACCGAAGGTGAGGGCCATAAATATGTGATCTGGGGCTTTACGAATTACCACCCGTGGTTTGTCAACAGTTTTACGTCTTGCCTTGGCCAAGAAGTGAGATTTTCTCTCCGCGTAGCGGGCAGAAAATCCCACTTTATGGCCAAGGATGATGTAAAAGAATAAATGTATTCGTTTATAGCGCATTGAAATAAAAGCATGTTTTTAATAAAGTCTTTTTACTTTTAATTTATATTTAACTTTTAGTTACCGCTGGACAGATTTCGCAGTCTGTTCATCCATTCACCGCTTCATTGTTGCTAGGTCGTTTTCCGGCTAAGTAATTTCCTTAAGACTAAAAACCCTAGTATTTCACTAGTACTTATTTCTTTAACAGCTGGTAACTTGGTTAATACTGAGCGATAAAAAAATAATTACAAAAATCGGATTCAGAAAAAGTGCGCGCATCTCAAACTCAAATATCGTCAAATGGTTTTATTTAACCCACCCAGTATATATAGGGTCAAGCAAAACGTTATGTATGACGATTTGACGATTAATATGCTCGGGGTTTCTCTGCGTGATAGAATCACAATCCGGCAGTAGAACTAGAGTCACCGTCACTGACATAGCTCGAAGAATTGCAAGCCTTAAGTGGCAGTGTGCGGGACACATTGCTCGCAGGACTGATGGCCGATGGGGCCGGTAAGTTCTTGAGTGGCGTCCACGAACCAGGAGACGAGCTGTCGGTAGGCCTACAACAAGATGGTGCGACGACCATGTTTTATAATGTAATATGATGGATGAAATAAGCTCGCGGTGGTAGGTATCCTATGTAGGTACTTAATTACAAAATTTTCCTTATACTATAGCACAGAATATATAGGTACTTAATCCTGTAGTGAGTTCGCTTTGATAGCCATGACATTTATATTTTGAATGACTTCTCCCTAAACACATTTTTGATGCTGTTTATACACACAAAATATTCCCGCATTTCAGTTGTATAATGGCTCTGGTCAGTGGCCCTCAATGTCGAGTATGTAATTCCAGTGCAGCGTGTTGAAATCAACCAGACTATAAATAAGCTAGTGTTTAGTCCGTGGACACCGGATAGCGACAAATTTATCGCTTGTCAGTGCGATTTATCGCCTTGCCATGCGGCGGCAACAAAATTTAACCTAACCTAGGTAAGTTAACCTAATACAACATTGTCATCACTACGTTAGATGACAATGTTGTATTAGGTTAAGTACGATTTGTCTTATTTAATATATTTTTAGGATTATTCCCATATATTTTCACTAATACTAATGATCTAACTTTATCAATTTCTCTACCATTACGATTAAGATTTATTTTTTATGGTTGAATTAATAACTCTCAACCTTTTAGGTAAGTATACAAACCCATTGGTTTTTAACAGACTTCGAAAAAGGAGGAGGTTGGTTTTCAATTCGTCTGTAGGTTTTTTAATTATGTTCCACGATAACTCCATAATTGTGAACCGATTTCGATAAAAAAAAAATCGATTGGTTCCATTTTAATTTATTTGGTTAAGTTCTGATGATGGGATCCATGAGAAACTGAGGGAAGTCCTCAAAATTTGTTAGCACGTGTATGATTTTGGCATCAATTTCAAATACTACAGTGAGACTTACATCCCATTGAAGCCATGTTTGGAAACTGTAGTCGAAAAAAATATTTAAAAAAAAACAGACTTTAAACTCCGACAGCCTACGAAGTCGGTGTCAAGTGAACCGACCCAAAGCTGATGATGATGACAATTAATTTTATAGTGAACTTGACACCGACTTTGTAGGCTGTCGGAGTTTGAAGTCAGTTTTTATTTTATTTTTATACTTACCAAACTTTTGAGTGAATGCTCAAAATTTAAAGTCTTTCTTCGATATTTCTTTAAATTAAATTATGTAGGTACCTACTTTACTAAAGTGTAGGCAGCGCCTTCTGTGATGGCTCGTATCCAGCGATGAGCATTGTCATTATGGAGTGTGGAATGTACGTGTCTTGGTAAGGAGCGCAATATTATATGGCGAAACAGTTGAAAATGTGTCCAGCGGATTTGATAAGCAACAAACCAAAACACACTCTCCTCACAACCGTTTTCGCTTCGTTTTCGCCTCAGCAGTGCCATCTGAAGGCGCTACGGCAGACTATCCACCTAGGTGGCTTGACTGGACTGGACCAATCTACCCGATTTGTTGTCCACTTTTGGAACTATAAAGATTGCGCTCCTTTACTTCAACCCTCCATAATTGTCAGGATGTTTGTTTTAATGAATGAATCTACCTATCACACCTCAAGCTGCATTGCATGTATGAACTATGACGTGTGAACCTTCACACGAAGTCATGAAGTGTACCTACCTACCTAGGTACATTTCATGTATACTTAATAAATATGTAGTGCAGAAGTCAATAAATATATTATGTAATCAAAGCTATCATTCCAAGCGTAGATATCCTTCTCAAAGATGATTAACATACCGTGAGGTAATCTAGCATTCCACTAGTGTACGATAATAATTCATCAAAGACGTTTTGTGAAACAGATCGCAGACTAAACCTAATGGACATTATATGCGGAATTTGTATTAGCTTATCAGCAAGCTCGTGGACATAAAATTACGCAGTAAGTAATTAGACTGTTGTACCTATGTCGAAGGTGAATATAAAATTTGTAAAATACCACAAATATATATTTTTCAAAAAAATATTCACCGGTATCGTAACTATCTAGAGGGACCCAAACATGTTTTGAAAATGAAAACATATTAGTATTTTAATTTACAACACGTGCCTGAAAATGTAACGAGGTGATATATTTTTAGAACTGCCTTAAAGCCCTTTCATTTGATATCACACACGATAGGTTTCAGAAAATTTTTTTTTCTCATAAAAAAAAAGACAGACGTAACTTCCCTCCTTTTTTCATTTTTTTTGCTGCTACGGGTCAAATTCATTCATATGGACTAAATATCAATCGTGGCGATTATCATGCTTTTAACACCATTTTATAGGTAGGCCTACTATTGGTACTAGGTACAGTCAGCAGCAGAAGTAGATAAGCTGTCCAGGTGTTCAAAATGACCTACACACGCCCTTAACGTCTTAAGAATAAGGTCGTGTGTAGGTCATTTTGAACACCTGGACAGCTTATCTACTTCTGCTGCTGACTGTACTATTAGCCAGTAGCACTACTATTGGTAAAAGTACAATCGTCCACAAAGTGGCCCAGCGAAACCTCGTGGGTGGCCGAGCCCGGCTTTTCCATTACAACCCTCTGCCAATAAACGTGACAGGAATTGATATTTCGCATGTCACATGCTCCGAATGTAGCATGCAGTTGAATAAGCGTACAAGTGATTGAAGTGGCCACGTAGAGACATTATGTCCCTATTCTGTAAGGGTAGAAAGAACCTTTTACGTGTTTTAATCATTTTGAACGTGATTGAAGGTCTAAACAAAATGCAATTACGGCATCATAAAAAGAGATTTATTATTTCCTTCTATCGTCAATATTTTATATTTTATCGAATTTCGAAAAGTTAACACAATTCACAAAATATCGTTAATTTTACAAAAACTCTAGACCATATCGAAGCGAAGTGAGTGGTTCCGCTTTTTTGCCTTTCTCTGTGAGGACTGTGAACGAGTTAAAAATACTATGTTAATGATGTGGTAGGCACTACCTATTAACACAACGCACAAGAAATTCAATTTGCAACAAATTTTGTTAAAAGTAGTGTACATAAATAATAGGCAATATGCATCTGATTCAAATAAGGGATTCAAAAGCTGTAATTTACGACCATGGAGTTAGTATATAGTATCTATAACCGGAGCCGGAACTGGCAAAATTGCAAAAATAGAGACCCTAAGCATTTAGCAGAAGGTCGTTTTTTTAGGGTTCCGAAGTCCACAAGGAACCCTTATAGTTTCGCCATGTCCGTCCGTCCGTCCGTCTGTCCGCACTATTGCTCGGAGATGCTTAATTCTAGAAAGCTGTAATTTGGCATGAATATACATATTAGTTACGCTGACAAAGTGGTACAATAAAATTTTGAAATTTTTTTTTTTATAGGGTACCTCCCCTACTCGTAAAGTGGGGATGTATTTTTTTTTTCTTGCGTACCCCAAGGTGCGGCATATCGTTGAATAGGTCTTAAAAAAAATGTGGGTTTGTTAATACCATTTTTTTTATTAAGTGATGCGTTTGTGAAATATTAAGCTTTAAAGTGCTATTTTTTGTTGGAGTCACGTGTCCCTCCCCCCCCTGCCAGCTAAATGGTGGTATTTGGATGGCTGAAAAAAATCAAGGTTATGGCATATATAACGTAGTTGAAAGGAAAACTATCACAGCTAAGTAGGCTGTACAAACTTACGAGTCATAGTCGACCAACTTATGAAATGATTAAAAACCAATGATTTTTCTCGAGCGGCGGGGGCGTAGGTTGGGTACGTCGTACCACAGGCTAGCTAGATGCTAATAAGTCTTAGAAAGGTACTGTAAGCATCCTCAACTTCGGAACCCTATACTTTGCGCGTGACCCGACACTCACTTGGCCGGTTTTAAATTTAGGAAATGCTTGGGCTTGTCGAGATCTCCTCGACTCGCTGTTATCTCTTTCACAAAATTGTCATATCAAAAACGTACTTTACAGTTTATATTCACTTTTATACTTTACTCGCCATAGGTAGGCGTTGTTTTGATGTACCTATAATGATTATACACGGTGGGTCAGAAAATATGGCAAATAATTAACCCACAGTATCGGCTATCGATTCTAAGTATATTGTATAGGTCTTTTATTTTTTTTGAGTTGGTAAAAAAAAAATTATATATGGGATTGGTTGTGTGAGCGACGCCTGAATCCTATACAAAAGACCTATACAATATACTTAGAATCGATAGCCGATACTATGGGTTAATTATTTGCCATATTTTCTGACCCCCCATGTATATAACATTTAGCAGCAGAATAATATGCCGGTTTGGACGAGTTGCAGGGATTAATTTGGCATGAGAAGCATATTTTAAAGGCGCTGGCAAGACCTAAATGGCTTTCTTTAAACAGTATTTAAACGAAAACTATTTGTTTTTGTAAGGCGAGTAAAATAAATGTTGATATTCACTATGTACTTAAACTTATTATTTCGTAAAAAGGATTTCATAAAATCGCCCCGACGGAAATAAATCGTGAAGTTACGTCTTCTAATCCTATTTAAACGGTTTTATAAGTTTATTTAATACACTATTCCGTCATACTCATACCAAAAAATGCTTCATGCAATGTGGGTTTATTTTTCAATATTATTTTTTTTGATTTTCTACCTATATCGCCCAAATGCCGCGGTTGTGCTTCTCGCTCCCTCCAATGCAAACAGTCATTGTCCGCTGAGACAGTTGCCTGCCTCGATTGCTCAAGGTCATTAGCTCTTCAGCGTCTAAAATTTTTTTTGGGATTTTTATTATACATATAAATCTACATTTCTCCTAGCAAACAGTCCCAGCTCCAGAAGGTACAGACAGACAGGGCGTTAGAATTTCATGGCGAAGGAAATGAGGTCTACAGCTATCCGGGCATCGTATGCCCAACGTAATTCGAACACATTTTCTTTGTAGTTCGACTAGATCGAGCAGCAGGTGTCATTATGCCATACCGCTAGTGGTAGGGCGTGGTGCTAGGTCCGTCTGGTACCACCGTCTTTCCCCGCTAACCTGCCGTCAAATAGCAGTACTCGAACTGTCCGGTGATATTTCTGGCACAGAGGCATTCCATCTAAGGCCTCAGGGTAGGCAACGCATTCGAGATCTTATGGTTTCTTAATGAGGGATCATAGGATTTCGGTGTCCATGGGTCGCAGTGACCACTTACATCAGGTGGGCTGTGCGCTCGTTTGCCTATACCATGGATATAAAAAAAAATATACCGGAATCGCAGTAAGTGCAGTTTTTATACCAAGGAATGTAAAATGTTATACCTCCTCAATTTCATACATGTAACTTCAATTGTAGTTGAAGCGGTTTTTTTTGATGTGGGTAAAACTGGACTAATTTTGTTTTATTTAGAAGAAGAAGAAGAAGAAGAAGAAAGACATTTATTCGCTGCACAGAAGACACAGTTTACAGCAAAAAAAATACACAAAAAATTCACAAAAATAATAGTACAAACACGACAACACAAAAAAAAAGAAAAACATAGGAACAAGTGTGTGTGTGTGTCTTCACGGCAGCGGAGAGGTTGCTGGCTCAGCATAAATGCTGAGGTGTCAAACACCTGCAGCGCTGATATTCAGCCAACACCTAGGTGACCCACGGAGCGCTATACAAAAACTAAAATGTAGTAAATAAATAAATTGAATAATTATTGGTATTGGTAAATAATATAAATAGTAATAATAATAATATAGCCAGTAAAATATGTCATATAAATATTTTTTAAACATATATACATATATATTATACAAAAATTCTGTACATGTACGACGTCGGTGCATGATGGTAAAAGAAGAATACTAACAAAATTAAATTATAAAAAGAGTAATAATAACACTGTAAGCACTCAAAAGCCACTTCATATTAACGCCGGATTAGGACTTTTGGAGTGTCAGCAGATATACTTTCAGCTTTCGCTTAAAAGAGTAGCCGCTGGACGCCCCTTGGATGGGAGGAGGGATATCATTCCAGCACTTGGATGCCGCAAATCTGAAATTTATTTATATTTAAATATATTTAGGTTTATTTGGAGATTATGGTCTTCTATCAGATTGGAGACTGATTCTAATGTATTTTAATGCTTGTATTGTAGTTTTCGGTGGAATTAAATTTAAACGAAAGTGAACATCATCCGCAAAAGCACCCTCGCTTTGAGTTAAGTACTCAAAGCTTAAACATTTGTAAGGTCATTTATATAAATTAACAAGTAAAATATTCAAAAAACTATAGAACCCGAATGTCGGAAATCTAAGCTGAAATTATTACGAAAAATATCCCCCCCTTTTTGCCATTCGGGTAAAAATATGGCTGAAATTATTATTATGGAAACACCAAACGTCAAATTCCATACAAAGGGTCGACTGATGGTTGCTCTTCTTGATCGATAAATTTTTGGTCCACTTATGCTGGTTAAAGCGTACAAGGTACATTAAAACAATGTATGAAAGAAACGTAGACCTCAAAAAGCTGCGCAGAAAAGTCTTCGACGACTATCTGTTATGGTTTCTATTATCCAAGCATTTTCTCTCAATGAAAAAGTAAAGGGCCCTATACTCTCCATGTTGACAATTATGATAACAATTTTTACTTTTTCGCAATCCTCTTGACAAGTTTCTTCATTTTGATACCCATATTGTACAATTCAACAAACTTTTATTTTTCGTTTTCCACTTCTGGTGGCTCCACCAGCCAGCCGCCATTTTGTTTCTTTTTATGACCCCTCTAACAACATTTGGGTTGACGAGACGATTCTAATGCTACCTCAATCATGCAAATCGGTTCAGCCGTTTGGTCAAAACATGGTTATAAAGAAAATTACAAAACATAGATGGATAGTGGATAGTTACGCACGAAAATCATAACCCTCCTTGACATTCGGGTAAAAATAATAAACAAGCGAGTACGCATGTGGGAGCAAGCCATATATTTCACGTTTTTCAGAACATATTGTTTGCACCTCTTGTATAGATGGATTAAAAAAATCTAATTAATTAATGAAGAATATGGTAATGTCCATGAATTAAAAATGGAAAAACGATGTACGTGCCTAAGAAAGTTGCCCTATCTAGACACGCGGGAGCGTGTCAAGCCAAGTTCAAGAAACAGAACTGGCGAGCCGCACCGTGTGTAATATTACACGAACCATTTGGAGCCACTTTTGACCCCCTCATAAATCAAAAACTATTTTACATAAACGTATCAAATTTGGCTCATATATTGAGACTTCCGAGATACATATGTGTTCTAAATTTCATAAGCTTATCTCAAACGGTTATTTAGATATTAATGTCCAAAATTCTTCATTTTTATCATTGACTGACCTATAGACCAAAACTCTAACCCAGTTCCAGATGACCTAGAGAGTTAAAATTTGGTATGCAGATAGGTAATTAGATGAATACAAAGGAATAAATAAAAAACTGGCATTTTTAAATAATTAGATTCTATTATGATAGCTCACCAAAGGAAGACACTAATTGAGCTCATAGGGGAAATAATAATAGTATAGTAAGGATCATTTCGCAATAAACAGCATCTCTTAACTCTTACAATTTTAGGAAATATATGGGTCTAACTAAAGCGCGGCGGAAGCAAAGTTTCCCCCTCTCCCCCTACCAACCGAGCGGTGTCCCGCGGTGGCCCTTAGTATGAATCCACTCAGAATTATCCAAAGTACAACTGTGTCAAGTATGATCCCTTATCTAAAAAGAATCAGGGTACAGCGGACCAAATCCCGAACCCACGCGTAAAATCGTTTATCGTTAACTTTCCCCTTCATTATCTATTTCAATATTTACACTAGCAAAAAAGTGTGTATATCGTTTTGTAGAAAATTTAATGTAAATTATTTATGTCTTAGAACATTTTTTGTTGCGGGTTATCGTTTACGAGATATTTACGAAAAACCAAAAAAAGGGACCTTTGGACCCCCCCCACACGTTAGCGGCGCTCCCCCCCATCAGGACTTTTAGTATGTTGTTTAAGGCACCTTCACCTACAACTATTCCAAAATTCGCACACACATGTATTATTTCCCCTAAGTTTTGCTTCCTTTGGTGGGCTATGAACGCTTAACATAAATACCTAATATTACTTAGGGTACCTACGTTAATTAACTGGGATTAATTATTATTTTTATATTTAGCGCACAACAATGGTGTAAAATCATTACCTACTCATAAATAATGATAAAATAATAGGCATTTAGATTTTCGGTATATACACGACGCGCGCGCGCCGAGTGACGCCGGAGCGGCGCGGGCGGGGTGGGTGGGGCGCTGTGACAACCGAATCGAACCGTTGACGCGAACGTGGCCGAGCGAGCGGCAGCCGCGCTCATAAGCGCGAGCGCCGTCTTGCTGATCGGTTGTCTCTCGATATCTGACCTATTTCTTGAGGAAAACTTATAATTTGTAGTAATATTATTATTACAATTCCTATAATAAAAAGACCCACGGCGTTACGAGGATATGTACTTACCTACAAAAAGTAATGATATCCCACCAAAAACATAAATGTAAAAAAGGAGAGCCAAGTTCAATACAAAAATTATTCTCTGCTGTGGGCTTCGCCGCAAAAAGAATGGAGATCTGAGATTGAGTGCCAAGTTCTATGCAAAATCCAAATATGTAGTCTAAGGGCTGGCTGGTTTTCCCATACGAATTATATAGCCTTCGCATGTTCTAAACCTGTTACCTTTCGGTTCTTATTTTATTATTCCGAAAATTTGGCTTGCTGGTAGAAACTACCCATCGAACATAAGGCTCTTCCATGAATGTGTAAAAGTAGGTACTTAATAATAATTCGTATGGGAAAACCAGCCAAGTCAGCCCTTAGACTACATATTTGGATTTTGCATAGAACTTGGCACTCAATCTCAGATCTCCATTCTTTTTGCGGCGAAGCCCACAGCAGAGAATAATTTTTGTATTGAACTTGGCTCTCCTTTTTTACATTTATGTTTTTGGTGGGATCAGAATTACTTCCATTTACAACAATTTAATAATGTGTACTTCCGTACAGGAAATAAACTTACCTTTTGGCTAAAATATTAAATGAATTGCCTGACGAAGTGCGATCAATTTACCTCAAAGAAAATAAAATAAAAATATCATCTAATATATAAAATTCTCGTGTCACAGTGTTTGTAACCAAACGCCTCCGAAACGGCTCGACCGATTCTTTTGAATTTTGGAGTGTATGTTCAGTAGGTCTGAGAATAGGACGTAATCTGGATCTGGTTACACATTACTTTTTCGAAGACTTTCTATACGATCGAAAGCAGCGCTATGGGTCGGTAGTCAAATAACTACCGACGGGTCCGATGTGTCTCCTTTTTTATGTAGGTAAAGGTTTAATGAGAGATACCTACTTTTAAATCTTGCGGGAACGTTTCTTGGCTGAAAGACTGGTTTATAAGTGTTTTTAGAAATATCAACTCTCCTCCATCTGCTTTCGTAGAGTACTAGAGTTCTTAGCTAGGAAATCCGGTGATAATTTGGAAATCACTGGGAATGTAGAAATAGAGGTCGTACCCCAACGCGTTGGTCCGATCAAGTAGGGATCCAGCTGTCTTTAAAAGTACATGACGCTCTCAAAGTTGCCGCCGACCGCAACAGGTGGAAACAGGTCATCCGAGAGAAGCTCAGCCATGAGGATGACGACGCACGGAGGGAGGATCGTTTATATAGTCCCCTAGACTTGATAGTTTATTTTAATTTTCAAGTTTCAGACGCGACTTCTTCTACAGACTTAATTAGATCGTATAGCTAGATTATAAAGAAAACAGTATTTTGCAGGTCTTTATTACATTCACCAAATCAGTAGCGACCGATTTGTGTCAAATCAAATCAAATCAATCTTTTTTGTCAATGCTCATTTTCCATTGCGGCTTTAATTTGTCGTGCAAGACTTGCGTACATTGAAAACCAGCATGCAATATTAACCAAGTCAAACTCTCAAGGTCAATTGAATATAAAGCCGATTTATATATTTTTGGTTTATTCCATTATGCTCCCACTCTCATGATCCCAGTGGGATCATAAAAAACTTTTGAGTTCATTAAGCTACCACTAGGGAGCATTGAACACTCATCGTTCCATTGTAATCCCACTCTGATGATCCCAGCGGGATTACACTAAACTTTTGAGTTCATTGAGCTCCCACTATTTGTGGGATTCAAAAACTCCCAGCTTATTCCATTATGCTCCCACTCTGATCCCAGTGGCATCATATAAAACTTTCGAGTTCATTAAGCTCCCACTAGGGAGCAGTAAACACTCATCGTTCCATAATAATCCCACATAAACCCGGAAGTAATGATGTGATGTGAACATGTGAAATGTACACAATCATTTTATGTAATTATATACACATATCTAAGGCAAACGTAAGTACTCAGCGTACTTTTATTCATATATGGAACAGCCCTATGTAGCTGGGATAAAAATGGAATAAAACTGGAAGAGTTTTTGAATACCACAAATACTGGGAGCTGAACTCAAAAGTTTTGTATGATTCCACGGAATCATAGTGGGAGCATAATGGAATAAGCCGGGGGAGTTTTTGAATCCAAAAATTTGTGGGAGCTTAATGTACTCAAAAGTTTTCTATGATCCTACTGGACTGGGATCATGAGAGTGGGAGCATAATGGAATAATCCATTAATTGTCAAAAACAAGAATGTGCAATGATTGTTACAATGCCAATTTCATAATCGATTAAAATCTATTTTGAAATCGGACAGAGGAAATGATAGTAAACAACAAATACTACCATGTAGCCATAAAATGCAGGTTCATAGTTCATAGTTCTTTATTTGCCATAAATTGTATTGTGTAGGTACATTAAAAATGAACAGCAAATATTATCACAATACTTGACTGTACCTACAAACCGAGTTGTCGATGGTTCCTATCACTTAGGGGGGTTAGGAGTACACGATTAATATTTCATAAATCTGTTTTTATTTTAATAGCTTCTGCCCGCGACTTCGCCCGCGTGGAGTTTGGTTGTCATGTTCCCGCGGGATCTGTGTGTTTTCCGGGATACAAAGTAGTCTGTCTGTTACCTCTTCACGCTTCAACCGCTGGACCAATATAAATTAAATTTGGTATGGATGTAAATTCCCGGGGCAAGGAGATGTTATTTTTTCCCCCTGAGAAATGCACGGTTTCCGCGAGAACTCGGTGGCCGGGTTCCGCGCGGGCGAGATCTCTGGCAGCAGCTAGTAAGTATATTATAATCATGTTTCTTGGTGTTCTCAATGGTCAGTCCACAAAAGTAAAATAAGTATGGTCACCATACTTTGAAAGAGCTGCAAGAGAGTCGAGGGACCTTCCGACGGGCACAGAGTTTGTTCAGAGAGCGCAGTCCAGGTGTATGTATTAATTCCATGTTTGCGACTTTTACGAGACACAGGTCCTGGTAACACTGAATATCACAGCGCGCCAAATGGCCGTCGTTTAAATCAAAGACACTTTTACGATACTTTTAATTTTTTTTTAATCCGTTGTCTACCGTTGACGCGATTGCGCGTCGAGCGAATATACTTTAATAACTAAGTAATTAAGTTTATTTTACATAATCTTTTTGACAATAGGCGGTAGACAACAGGTTAATAATTATTTAAATGTAGTTTTTGGTGAAGGATAGTATTTAACTGTTATATAATGACATAAACTATTATATGAAAATGTAAAAAAGAACATGCATATTGCCTATTACTATAAAATTAAATTAAATTAAGATATATACAAAGTAAATAATACATGGCACCTACACAAAATTTATAACTTTCATAGCGGCGTCGGCACTATAACATTTCTACTTTTATATTGTAAATATTTATCGAAATAGGTTGCTATATTTTTAGACTTGGTCTCGGTCACTATCTGCCTTTATACCTCGAGCCGGCTAGGGTCTGTAAAGTAAACAACTGTCGTAGTGCACTGAAAATCTTCGCGTAGTACTTGGCAGAACTGACTGAGGTGTCAGATTTCATTTTCCTGCATCTTATCTTTCGCCCGCCTGAAATACGCAACAAGCGTTTGCTTATACGTCTCAGAAAAAAAGTAAAATAAAAGATGGCATGCAGGAAACCGATATTTACATGGTCTTACCATCTCGTATCGCATCTCCTCGTTTATTCGCTCGCAGAGATCGCTCGGAATGTCGTCATCCGACACGTCTTGCAGTAGATATTTCAGCTGCGACGTTCTGCGTAAGAAATCAGATTTATACTTATTGATCCAGTAACCTTGTCTTTTGAAAGAATGGAGTCGTCTGCGCGAAATCCGGTAGTTCTGATTTTTGGCAGGCTTGTTTATGATGTTACAATTTCAATTCATTCAAAAATATATAAAAATAACAGTCCATTTGCCGAACACCCTGTATATAAAACTCTTCCGTTACTGACTTACAGACTGATTGACTGATGACACCGCACAGCCGAAACCGCTGGTCGTAGGAAGCTGAATTTGGCATGTAGTTGTAGGTTCCTTGGGGAGTGTCGAGGAATAAAAGAGAGGAATCACCACTGAGCTATTCGTTGACGGAAACGGTCTTGAGGTAACCTGCGCGCATCTGCGAAGTAATTCAAGAAAATGTGTGAAGTCTGCAATCCGCACCGACCCCATCGCATGGGAACTCAGCCCAAACCCTCTCGTGATGATAGGAGGCACAGCCGAGCAGTGGGACGTAAATAGGCCGTTGTGGTGGTGGTGGATGCAGATTGGGACCGCTCTCTCTTCTCGTCTCGTCCCTCTAATCGGGTGGAGCTCAAAGGCTGCACTCCTGCGCTGTGGTTCAAGGTGTACTCACTGTATGTAGTAGGTATGTAGACGAGGATGAAAGCGCTGATGGCGCGACGGGCGGAGCTCAAAAGCTGTATCTACTCCTGCGCTGTGGTTCAAGGTGAACTCACTGTATGTAGACGAGCATGTAAGCGCTGGTGGCGCGGCGGGCGAGGTGCGGCGCGTCCTCCTTGCCGCCGAAGTTGTACTCGATCGCCTCCCGCTTGCTACAGCGGGACACTACGTCATCGTCGAACTTGCACCACTGCCGATTGAAGGGATTATCGAAACGATGAGTTAACCTTTTCAGCGCCATCGACTTACACATACATGCGTCATGGCGTACAGGTATCGCCAAGAGTTGAAGTCACGCACACAGCATATTTCATGTAGCAACACCGGGGCTTTGAATTTACCGTAGCCGTTCTTTATGTAGCTGTGTGTGTTATCATTCTCATCAAATCTCATGTCGATATCTATATAACTAATGAAGGAAGTTAAATACGTATTGCGCAAGATAAATTTTCGCTTTAGTCGTCAGCCGCCGCGTGTGAGTGACGTGTTTTGTATTTGGTCTGGCGTTGAAAAGGTTAAGATGTGACAAAGATTCAGGACTGAATAGGTAACGTGGGGTTTCATCATCATCATCATTTCAGCCGAAGGAAGTCCACTGCTGGACAATGGACATAGGCCTCCCCCAAGGCTCGCCACTCAGACCAGTCCTGTGCTACTTGCTTCCACCGATTTCCCGCGACCGTCACGAGGACGTCGCTCCATCTTGTTGGAGGCCTACCGACATCAATAATCAAACACTGTCCGGTTTTGGTTCTAAATCTAAATATATAAAACTCAAAGGTGACCGACTGACTGACTGACATAGTGATCTATCAACGCACAGCCCAAACCACTGGACGGATCGGGCTGAAATTTGGCATGCAGGTAGATGTTATGACGTAGGCATACGCTAAGAAAGGATTTTGCGAAATTCCCACGGGAACGGGAAAAAACGGGATTTTACATTTAATATTTCTGCGCATATGAAGTTGCGGGGAATAGCTAGTTATTGATTGATAAAGGGAATTTCTTTTGTACCACATATTTTGAGACAATAGACTCCAAGTTCAGAATGAACTGGTATCATGGTACTCAGGGTTGCCTGACTAACTTTGAGTAAACGAAACACCGGGCTTTCGCGCACCGGGAGACGAGTTGTCAGTATATAGACCTCCAACAGGAAGGAGCGCTGGTGGATACCAGTGGCGCAAGACCGGTGTGCATGCGAGCCTTACGGTAGTCGACATCTTCTGGCTGACATGATGATGATGATTATTATAGGGATGTCTACCTTCCCGTCGCCCTTGGGGTTGATGAACACGACGTAGTGCCCGCCGTGGTTGTCTCCCGAGTGCACCAGGACTGCGTGCAGCGTGTAATGCGCTGGGGTCTGCGGCATCTCTTGGAGGTAAGTGTCCAGGTTGATCTCCTCATAGAAATCGAACCTGTTCATAAACAAAAAAGGTTCAAACTTTTAGCGATAGAAAATATGATGCATTTTTTAAACGGTTTTCAAATTGATCTGCAAGCTGTTCAAAACCAGGAAGTCGAGACGAGTGAAAGCGTAACGTCAGATATATAATTGGAACGATGACCGAAATATTTGTACCTAGGTATCGATATAATTTGGTTTTTAGTTTGACAGGTCAACTTTGATGTTATGGTGAGATGGACGTGGACATGATATTTTAATGAGAAAAGCTGGGAATTAAACTTTCTTTGGACAGTCTTGTGATGAAATCTCTTTCAAGTCTTTCCAATCTTTTTCTTTTCTTTGAATCTCTTTTCGTTGAAATTAACGGAGATGTAGGTGAAAGGCGGGAATGAATCGAGTATGATGCTCTTCAGACCTGCATCTGGCTTGGTAAGTCACAGCTGTTGTGACACCGTCCAATATTTTACTAGCTGACCTGTCGTTGAACTTTACGGAGGCGTTGTTGAGCAGGACGGTTTAATACGAAAATAACGCCCTCCAGATATGCATACTATATGGGTACTGCTGTCAAGTTACAGCTGTTGATGACTGAATTCAAAACTAGATCAACGGTCGTTGAACTTGACGGAGCTGTCAGTGTTGGAACCGCATGAGTTGCAGATGCAGCGCGGGCGGGAACAACGCGAATATAACTCCCTTCTCGGCTACTGAGGGCGCTACGAGCAACAGCTGTGACGTCACGGGCTCACCGGTCATTGAACTTGACAGAGCTGTCGGTGTTGGGGTCGTATTGGAACCGCATGAGGTGCAGATGTAGTACAGGCGGGAACACGTCGAAGCGGACCCCCTTCTCAGCCTCCTGGAGTCCATGCTCGCCGGCGTCGTACTTGTTCTCTCCGTCCAGAAGCTCCGTGCTGATGTAGTCTCTGAACGACTCGTAGACTATGAGAAGAAAAAATCATGATTAAAACTGCAGGTTTCTAGCAATTTTCAGTGATTTTTCATGTCGATAGTAAGTAATGCACTAGTTCTTGGAGCGTTTGAATCCTTCAGCTCTTGAACATATTTTGAGATCAAGACGTGCTTTTAAGTGACTTTTTTTTTTTTTTTCTATTTATTTGGGTATACAAACAGTTACAACAGTTGATAACTAAAACTAGATTGATATTATTACGTATAGATATATAGACGTATAGATATAGATACTTAGTACTAGTGAGGTATTTTAGTGAAAATAGTACTTTGGAGGTAGATACCTAATCTGTAACGTGTACAAGTATTTGAAAGTATCTAACTTATCTTAAGTTACGGAGTTGTACTTCAAATAAATTTAGCATTTAGTTCAAGTAAAACCTAGGCGGACTATAAAGAGTCAATCAAATTTGTTAAAATTGTTCAGTGCAAGAAAAGGGAACTTGGAATTTATTCTGTCTGCATCTATATTTCCGACTAAACTGGTTGATAGTAACTACTTGAAATTGTTTTAAGTAAAGTTAATATACTTACTGTCGCTCTTCCCCTTAACGCTAAGTTGAATGTCATAGAAAGTTTCGACGCGCGTGCTTGTGCAGTTGACATTTTTGCATTTTATAAAAGACGTCATTTTGCCTTCAAACAATTTTGGTACGGTCCCTTCCACTACCGTGCCTTTCATCTTATTTTCTAACTTATCCAGCAGCACCTGAAGAAAAACAATTTCTAAGTGTGTTAAAGTCTCTATGTAGGATAAAGCAGATATCACTCTCATAAAGGATTTTCCAGTGCCGGTTGTTCAGTTTGGTAAACTTTTATCTCAAACATTCTTTGAAATAACAAACAACAAAAAAAATCAATATAAAACCGGCTTTAAACTCAATCAGACTGCGAAGTCGGCGTCAAGTCAGGCAGTCTATCGGAGATTAAGAGCGGTTTGTATTTTTTTCGGATACATTGTAAAATATGGGCAGCGTAATTCATGTCAAAAGTGCCGAAAACGATCCACAATTGGCAGAGATATTATTATCAGTGAACATGCAAAAATTCATATGTACCAACATATGTACCATAGAACATTAGAACGTCCACCTTTATTGAGGTCGCTTAAAACAAAATCCGCATGCAAAAATGCCTATAGTGCCTCTATTTTCGTCAACTCACCCGAAGAAATTCCTGAACGTCATGCTGCATAAACGAATCGAGTGTTTCCCATCCGAAGCTCTTCGTGAGTTTCTTGGTCGCCACAGGTTTGTCCGAGAACTGGAGATCGTAGAACACTCGCTGCAACGCGAAGGCCACGGAGCACGAGCTATCGGCACCCGAAGTCGGTATCTTGTACACGGCCTTACGGAGTACGTTCGTGAAGAACAGAGTTTGCAGCAGGGAGTTCATGTAGCAAGTAGCACCTTGGTTTTTTAGCCCTTGAACGGAAGAGAGGAACTTTAAGCGCGCGTGGCAGACAGACTGTGCTATATGTTCACCTTGGTATTTGTCTACATTAACATTTACTACTAGCTGATGAGTATCCAGTACCATGATCATCTTGGTGATTAGTACTGTTATTTTCTCAGAACCCTTCAGAATTTAGTTAGGCACGTGCCTAACTAAATTCTGAAGGGTTAAAGAGACATTGCGAGAGCTCACTCTCGCAATGTCTCTTTAACCTTTTCAACGCCAAGAACACATAAAAGTGTCGTGCGTTGTCGTGCTCACCACGCCAACAACACCTAAAGGTGTCCGAGCTAAGGTTTTTTTGATCATGAATAAAGTCTGTTGTGAATGGTTTTCTCGTATTTTTATTGACTCACATGTTACATTAAATTATGTTGCTTTCCTTATAATACTTGATGTATGACTGTATAGGTTAAATACAAAAGTATCAGGATTATTCTCTGGTTACAATTTGCAGCAATAAAGTCAATGTCCCATACGCCAACAGCACATAAAATCGTCGCTAGTGCTGTAGCCAGATTTGTTTTATTAATAAATAAGAAAAAAATAAATATTATAGGACATCTTATACCTCATTTTATTTAACCTGAATCTAATTTATAACATTTATCAATTCATCTTCTTTGTACAAAAATTTACTTAAACGTAATTTTAGACAAATTTCGATTGACTGACATTGATCTGTCGATATGAAAAAGTATTCATATAGCGTATAACTCGCTTCTCTATGATCGCGCGCGGGAAATTATAGTTCCATACACGCCAATCACCCCTTTAGGTGTCCGCTTATGACGTCACCGATGCCAAAAGGACTACTAGTGATGGTGTAGTGCATAGATCTAGATCATGTGTGATATTTGTCCAAGACATTTATATTTATTTATTAATGTTTACGAATTAACTTACGAATTTGGCCCTGATTTACAAACCCGCCTTACCTGGATATTGTAAAACAGTTTCTAAGACTTGCATACGTTTCAGGACTTACAAGATAAAAAAGAAAGATTCTGTATATGTGATATTAATCGGCAATCAAACATTAGAAAAATGCTCCTATTAATACCACCAGAAAATATTGAAATATTTTGGGTTGCCGCAGTTAATGTCATAGAAAAATATATGTAAACAACCTGTCTAAATAAACTGGTATAGATAAGTATTGTTGTATTTATTTAAATTAATCACATTTATGTTCTCAGCCCCATTGAGCGTTGACTAGGATTTTATTCTAGTATATTTTATCGATAACTATGTTTTGTAAATCACTCACAAGATCTGTCATTTTCGATAACGCAAAACAGCTTGGCGTGTGATTGATCACTTCATTCAAATGTGAAAGCGTTGAAAAGGTTAAAGCTACCACTTTTTTAAGATACAATATTTAAAGTTCCTTACCAATACAACCAGTGTGCTTCTTAGAGTCCCACGATACTCCATGGGGGGCCTCGGCCACCACGTGGGCCTCTATCGTGATAGAGTCGTCTTTGACCAGGCCGTTGTTCGGATCCATCAGGTCCTTCCAAGATATGAAGTGCGCGAAGCCCCAGTCGTCTTCTTTGCTATCAAGTTCGTTATAATTATAAAGCAAGTAAGTAATAATATATGAAAATTTCATTAATTTTTTTCATTCTAGCACGTCAAACAAAACGTGGTCCTATAAACCAGGTATTGCTGTGAAATCCTGTTATTGGTACATATCTCGGAACTCGATATGATGAGACTGAAAATTTTTTTCAGGCCCGATTTTCAGGACCACGTAAACTTGAGTAAATAGACTATACCAGTGGTACATATGGTGTAGCTTCCTGCACACGTGCTCCCCATCTGGCTTGTGAGTGAGCAACTTCAGTTCCCCCAGTCCGTAGCACGACCAGCCCGGAGACTCACATTCCCCATTGCACTGGAGGAACACCCCTAAAGCCTTCTCCTGCTGGCGATCCGGAGTCGTCGTGTTCCTGACCAGAGCTAAGATCTTCCATGGGAGACATCTGACGTAACACGGTGGTGAAAGGACCTTTTCTTTCAACTGACTGATATTGTTGATTGTGAAACGGAACGTTGCTTCGCGCCGAGAACCGTCGTCCTCTTCTTTTGGATGGTCCTGGACGGTTAGTGTATAATTTGACTATGATAATATATCAATCTTTGCATTAGTAGATTTTTAGTAATGGTCTGAAATGGAATTTGGCTGGTCACGTCCATGTAATGTCAAGTAGGGAATAATAGAATTCAGCGAAGCTGTAAACCTAGACCTACTGTTCGCCCTTTTTCGCGCGATTTGTTGTGCCGAGATGGGTCGAAGTCGGGTAAAGAAAATACAAATAGCAATACTTACATACATTAAACATAAAATAAATAGGTACTTTACAATCATAAAGAGTGTGCCTTGTATCTATATGTATAAAAATCAATTGCTGTTCGTTTGTCTCGTTAAAACTCGAGAACAGCTTGGCCGATTTAGCTCATTCTTTTTTTGTTTTATTCCCTGTGATTCAGGTAAGGTTCAAAAAGAAAAAAAACTAACCAATTAGTATAACATAAATATTATAGCCGTGGTGGCCTAGTGGTTCGACCTACCGCCTCTCATGCCGAGGGTCGGGGGTTCGATTCCGGCTCGCACCTCTAAGTTTACTTACGTGCTAAATTCAATTCGAATTTACCATGACCTTTTCGGTGAAGGAAAACATCGTGAGGAAACCTGCACGCATCTGCGAAGTAATTCAAAGATGTGTGTGAAGTCCCCAATCCGCACTGGGCTCGCGTGGGGACTATAGCCCGAACCCTCTCATGATGAGGGGAGGCCTGTGCCCAGCAGTGGGACGCAAATAGGCTGTAGCAGTAGTAGTAAATATTATAGTCGTTTATTTCAAAATTTCCAAGTCTAGTTTACCAAGAAGCTAAGGATTGTTTTGGTGTAACTGTGCTGTACTTATCCTGTAATATCATACCCGGTTGGAACCCGCCGGGTCTGCCTGAGGGACAGGGCTGGACGGCAGGGCCTCCGCCGCGCCGCTGTCGGCGCCACCCGCCTCGATCATGCCGCAGTTATCGATCACTATACGAGCTATCAAACTACCGTCAACCGCAAACAATCAGAACCATCACGCAGAATTAAACTAAACAAATCATTGCTACCTTATTTTAAACTACAAAACATGATTGTGGTATCAAAATGTAAATATACAAATTTATAAAATTTTGGCCGATGACAAATGTCACCTCATATTTCATCATGATCTTTGTGTCATGTTCTGACATGTTCCGCATTTAAATCGGGCTTAGAAACCGGGCAATAAAAAAGTGTGAAAAGGAGAGCTAACCTGTTTTGTCAGCGATTATTTAAACATAAATAAACAGAGAAATATACAAGTTTAGCGCATTTAAAGTACAATAATATAATGAGATTAAAATTGCCACTTAAAACCGGCCGCACATTATAAGAAATTTTCCGACAGAAAAATTCTGACGCTCGCCGGAAGATAGCCGGTGCATATGAGAGTTTCTCAATGGCCGTCACCCATAGACATAAATAATACTTCGTATTATTTACGTCTATGCCGTCACCCAAGATGGGTTTGTTGAGTTTCTCCAATTTGATTTTATTAATCATTTACACCGTACGATTACCTTTATTACCGAACAACTTGCAGGCCTGTGGCCCTTACTTTGATATTGGCGAAGTGTCCAAGACTGAAGAAGAAGTTTATATAGAATAGAATACTCGGTGCATACATTTTGTATAGACCCCGCACACTGTCAGAAAAATTCTAATCAGAATCTTATCTTCCGGCGAGCGTCAGAATTTTTCTGTCAATTGGAAAAAAAATGGAAATAAACACGTTTGCATTCATTGACCTATAATAACATATGGACGAACAGTTCCTAACAGAATATGTCAAAATATATGGAGCAAACTGACATTAGAAAATACGTTCCAATATGCTAATAACGCCTCTTTATCGTATGTGTCAAGATAAATATTTTATACAAAAGTAAACGTAACCCCATAAGACTTAAGTGTCAAATTTACTGAGCGCGAAACGGGTGCCCGAGTTGTTCGGGCACCCCTTTTGATGGGCCATTTTTCTCCGGCTGATTGTGAATCCTTACTCATAATAGATCAATGTTTGCATTCGACGATTTTGTGTATTGCTTATTTTTAGGGTTCTGTAGTTCACATGGAACCTTTATAGCTTCGCCGTGGCGGTCCGTTCTTGCATTCTGTCCGCTTGCGGTCTTGCATTCTGTCCGTCTGTCAGTCTTCCGCAGTATAGCTCGGAAATGCTTAGTTTTAGAAAGCTGTAATTTGACATGAATATATGTACCTACATATTGGTCGCACCGACTAAGTGGTAAAATAAAAATTGTTTTTTTTGCGTAGGTATCTTCCCTATATGTAAATTAAGTGGGGATGTTATTTATTTTTCCCGCATACCCCATTGAGAACCGTTTTTCGATTTAGGAACCCGTTTGTGAAATATTAAGCTTTAAAGCGCAAATTTTTGCTAGAGTCAAATCTGTGTCGTCGTGTAGGTACTGCCTGCTCAATGATTGTTTTTAGATAGCTGATAATACCTACTAAGTAGCTTATTTATATCCGATATCACTGTTTAATTAGTTAGATAAAAGTTTAGTGTCAAAGTCAAGTAATAACTTTTGTTAATTATTCGCAGTATAAGTAAAAAAATGCGAGAAAAATTAAATAAAATTTAAGTATTTTACGTAACGTCCACACATACTAATTGCGTTTCTCATGGAAGTAAGCGAAGTCAGCGGTCATTTTGTGATCGCCTAACTCGTCTATTGTTTAATCATAGCGGTTTAGCGCAGAAAAATACGTAAAACTGCGGTTAACTCTTTGTGGGCGGTAAAGCATTAAACAAAGAACGCAATTGGCTCTTACAAAAGATATGAAAAAAATCAGTAGGTATAGTCATTACAATAGGGTTGGGGAAGCGTTGGCAACGCACAGCTTTGATGCAGCACACAAAAGCGAACATTACTAATTAGGAGTGCAGTAACAGCCGGCGTTGTGCACAAAGTTACCTTTCATACTGCAACTGCACTTTGCTCAGGAACCTTTTTACATGCAATCGGGGAAAGCGCCGTTTCGTAACGCTTTTTGTTCAGAGATTCTGCGACACACCGTCAGTAGAGTTCTGTTGTCGAGCTATGCAGGTATCTCTGCTTCCTTTATTAACCTTTTCCACGCCAACGATGCATTATATCGGCACTGCAGGTCCAACGCTAACGACCTATACTTATATGCGTCATGGGCTACAATGGATAAAGATGTTAAATGAATACCATGCGTGTGATCCTGAAAAGTTTTGACATAGGTGGTACAGTGTCACTCGCGAGACAATGTATAAGACTGTCAATCTCCTTACATTACGGCGTACATCGGAAATAGCCAGGCAGCTTCATTCATACTTCACAGTGCAGTGTACAGTGCCATCTAGATGTTGCTCATGAAGTTCAAATTTGTATGCAGGTTACCTAGGCAGCGACATCTATTATTATTTAACACTTATTTCGGGCCTACTCTGATTTGTTTGAAGGTTTTCATTCTAAGTTTACCTTAATTCTTCTATGACACCTCACAAATCTAAAATCCATCAAGTCATTTTGGCTACAGTGCCCATACCAAATTTCATACAAATCGGTCCAGTCGTTGCGACGTGAAGGAAGGACAAACAAATACACATTCACATTTATAATATTAGTAAGAGCTTTTCAAAATTCAATCATTTATTCAGCAAATTGGCCACATAGGGACACTTTTACACGTCGGACTATCTGACCCCGCGGACTTCGTACCGCCTTAGTTTTTTGTGTATGAAAAATAGCTTACGTCGTATTCTGAGACCTACTGAACATATACTCCAAATTTCATTAGAATCGGTCCAGCCGTTTCAGAGAAGTTTGGTTATAAACTTGTACACGAGAATTTTATATATTAGATAAATAAATTGAAATGAAAAATCTCGGCGAGCTCCACGGCACTCGCTGATCTTTAATCTCTTAATTACATGAGAGCTGGGTGCGCGGGATTTCACCGAAATAACTACCTATGCAAAGTGGGTGCTGCCCCCCCTCCCCAACCCCCTCTCCCCTCAATATGAATTATTATTTCGCTGTTACAGCTTGGACGCATATTTTTATTTTATATGAGGCCACCTAACGCGTATTTCGCCTGGCCAGCTCTTTTGGAACTTTTCACATGTTTGTTTTATAGTTCGGCATAATATCGGTTCGGGTCAATTTGTTAAAAACAAGTTTTCAACAAACAAACAGGCCTCCGGTCGTATTTTTATACTGTTTGGAATTGAGAAATATTCAGTATGTACCTACCTACATAAATAAAATATCCCCAAATTTTGCATAACACCATTACCTAGTGAGCTGTCTGCATTTCGGGCGCATCCACAGAACACAGATCTCTGTGGGCGCATCTCTAATTTATTGAATGAAAGCAAAAATTGAGTAACGATTTCTAAAACATCATCATCATCATTTCAGCCGAAAGACGTCCACTGCTGGACATAGGCCTCCCCCAAGGCTCGCCACTCAGACCGGTCCTGTGCTACTTGCTTCCACCGGTCTCCCGCGATCTTCACGAGGTCGTCGCTCCATCTTTTTGGAGGCCTACCGACAGCTCGTCTCCCGGTTTGCGGACGCCACTCGAGAACTTTCCGGCCCCATCGGCCATCAGTCCTGCGAGCAATGTGCCCCGCTCACTGCCACTTAAGGTTCGCAATTCTTCGGGCTATGTCGGTGACCCCAGTTCTACTGCGGATATCCTCATTTCTGATTCCATCACGGAGAGAAACCCCGAGCATAGCCCTTTCCATTGCCCTCTGAGTGACTCTGAGCCTTCTTATGAGACCCATCGTAAGCGCCCACGTCTCGGAACCATAAGTCATCACTGGCAACACACACTGGTCGAAGACTTTCGACTTGAGACACTGCGGTAATTTGGACGAAAAGACACTGCGAAGCTTCCCGAACGCTGCCCAGTCTAGTCGGATTCGACGATTGACCTCTTTCTCGAAGTTTTAATGGTCAACAGCTTCGAGCGCAGAGCCTCCGATTATTACGTGAGTTGGCACAACATGGACATTAGACATAATTTTTGTCTTGTCCATGTTCATTTTAAGACCAACTCGATCGGAAACTCTGCTGAGGTCAGCGAGCATAGTACTGAGTTCTTCCATGGTCTCAGCCATGACTACAATATCGTTAGCAAATCGAAGGTGAGAGATGTACTCGCGATTAACATTGATGCCTCGACATTTCTAAAACGATACATCTATATTAATCCATATCCATATTAATCCATATTAATATTATAAATGCGAAAGTAACTCTGTCTGTCTGTCTGTCTGTCTGTCTGTTACCTCTTCACGCTTCAACCGCTGGACCGATTGAGATGAAATTTGGCATGGAGATAGTTGGTGTCCCGGGAAAGGACATAGGCTACTTTTTATCCCAGTAAAACGCATAGTTCCCGCGGGAACGCGATAACCGAATTCCACGCGGGCGAAGTCGCGGGCAGAAGCTAGTTAATATTATAAATGCGAAAGTAACTCTGTCTGTCTGTCTGTCTGTTACCTCTTCACGCTTCAACCGCTGGACCGATTTGGATGAAATTTGGCATGGAGATAGTTGGGGTCCCGGGAAAGGCAAAGGACATAGGCTACTTTTTATCCCGGAAAAACGCATAGTTCCCGCGGGAGCGCGATAACCGAATTCCACGCGGGCGAAGTCGCGGGCAGAAGCTAGTTGTAGATAAACTGTAGATATAAGAGTGGTTCATATACCCACGAACACATGTTGGGTATTTCCGTATTGGTAGCTGAAATATCGTCAAAAGGCCTGCCCGAGTTTGACCCATGATATCTAAAAATATAGCCAGTAAAATGTGGGACCTGACGGTGATGAACGGTCCTGTTAGGCTTGGTACATCACACGTAAGAGGGTATTTCCGAGCGTCATTTGCTCTAAGCCGATTGGGAGCAAGCAATGACTGTGGCGTTTTATAGCCA
The DNA here is from genome assembly GCA_963971205.1 of Aethes cnicana. Classification (NCBI taxonomy): domain Eukaryota; kingdom Metazoa; phylum Arthropoda; class Insecta; order Lepidoptera; family Tortricidae; genus Aethes; species Aethes cnicana. The sequence continues at coordinate 4,964,614 of OZ020282.1, forward strand.
TTGCTCGGAGTTTGGCACATTCACCTCATTCCGAGTAGGTATATCCTGTTAGCGTCGCGCCGCCCGCGCTTTACGAGCGCGAGCGAGCGAGCAGTAAAATTTCAATATCCTCCGAAATATGGTATTTCATTTCAGCTGCTTAGTGATATAGCTGAAATGAAACAGAAAAGTGTATTAGTTTTTTTCTAATAGAGCTCGTGGAATAAGGTGCTCCAGATGTGTCGTGGAAGTAGATTGATTACCGATATTATAAAAAGAACCTTACGGCACACTGCTGGGCACAGGCCTCCTCTCATCTCGAGAGGGTTCGGGCTATAGTCCCCACTAGGGCCCAGTGCGGATAGCAGACTTCACACTCATCCTTGAATTATTTCGCATACAGTGCAGTCAGTCTTGGGCACCTTGTGTAGCGTAGGCTGTCTATGACTGACGCGGTTACTTATGCTGCTGATATAATATTTACATGTTTACCTATGGACAACTGGCATTCGGGAATCTAGCCGTTCTAAAGAACATCAGCAGAGGTAGAGCCTTTAGCGAGTTTGCCATTAGTATTAGTACCTACTCGATCTTTTAGCACGTTCCCTGTCCGAAGGCCCCCAATCAATGTGGGGACATGAAGCTTTTTTTCACAAGTCCATGCTCCCACTATGGAGTCACTGCTTCATACTAAGATACGTATACATACGTCAGTTGGACTTGTGAGATTGTGCTGTCATTTTATATGGGGACAGGGAATGTGTTAAGCTGCGTTTCCACCAGAGATGAGCGAGGATTCGTTGCGAGGGATGTGTTTTTCATCAATCAATAGAAACTTCAATTATCTATTCTCGCTCCGCTGTAAATAAATGAAGTGTTTCTATTGGTTGATGAAAAAAAAACACGCCTCGCAACGTATCCTCGCTCATCTCTGGTGAAAACGCAGCCTTCATAACCGGTTAGTTAAATGAATAAATCAATAAAGAGATATAAACTGATGCAATTACGCGGAAACCCTACGATCATCCCGCTGAAAAACTATTCATACAACAAAAAATACTCACACTACCTAGTATTTACATACTTACAGCCTGTAAAGGTATATGATCAAACCTCAACCAATATAGGCAATGCACGTTAAAGCACCCGCGAGTAGCCCACGGGCCGCCGACCCTCCTCGTGCAGTGACGCCGGCTGGCCGCGGCGCGCGCCGTCGCCGACGAGCTTGGGGTGCACCTCTACAACTCGCTGCCCGCGCACGCCACAGGCGCCGCCAGCGACGCGGCCTTCGCCGCCAAACTCAAGCACATGCTGGAGGGGCTAGCGTGCTACAGCATACACGAGTTTATCTCGAGGGACCGTTGACCCACGCATGCAACTTGATGAAACTAGGTACTTGTTTCATACTACATTGTATAAATAGGGTAAAATATAAATTAATCAGTTAGAAATTAAAAATTTCATTACTCGAATTTTATAAATTAAAATTATAAATAATGTAAATTAATTAAGTAATGCGAATGTACTATTATTCTGATGTAATCCACCAATGTAAATGTATGACTTGTAATATTTATTACCAATAAAATATCTGAATCTGAATTATATTTTCCAAAGAATACGATACAAAAGACGGTCACATTTTAGATGAGCGAGCCGGTCAGCAGCGTCGCCGGCGGCGCCTGCGGCGGCTGCGGCGCCGGCGCGGCTTCTTGCAGCAGCAGCTGCGCCGGCGGCGGCGGCGTCTGCGGCAGCCCTCCTCGCGCGCCGTCCAGTTCAGGAACCGAGACCCTTTTCTCTCCAAAAACCCCAACTCTGTACCCTTCTTCAAAATCGACGTCACATTCCGATTCAGCTGCTCGGACTCGTTCCCCTTCAGTTCCGTCCTGATATGCTGTATGATGTCGGCAATCGTCGCCCCGTTCCGGCTGTCCTGCAGAAACTTCAATATCGACTGTCCAGTTGGTATTACCAGATCCTGTATTTCAGTGGCCTCCTTCGGCGCTGACATTTTGTAAATTTAGATCCGAACAGTATTACATTTAAGTAAATGAAGAATTTTTTTTCATCTTCTCCGACTATCTTTCACTAGAATATTTTGGATAATGACAAAAAATCAGTTTGTTCTATTTCTGAATTGTTTTGCCGTCTTAAGTTTGAAAGTTCACATGCCAGCATTGGTTACATTCTCACCTCTATGTTAAATCTAAAACGACCTGACTAGATAGTCTTCTAGTGTCAAGTAAATAAAGAAAGTGAGTATGGGTTTAGATTAAGGGTTCCGCGAGATTATTTTACCTATTTTATTTGCATAATAGATGACGTCTTTCGGCTGAGATGATGATGATGATGATGATAATAGATATTGTGATGTTCAGTACCGTTACCTAATGTGGTATCACGTTATGAAATTCGCATTTTTAATCTTATGATATTTTTTGTGCAACAGGGATTAAATATTCATATAAATAGGTTATTCTCAAATTTGTCTGATACCTACTAGTAGGCCATGAACATGTTTTCATGAATTTTACGTGTTCACAGCAGATATAATAATAATTCTTAAATAAGAAATTGTAATTAAACTAAGTATGTCTTAGTTTTTAGATTTAGCAACGTGTCGACTTCCTCCAATTCAGCATATTTTATTTATTCACTAAGCACTAAGTCCATAGAGACTGCAGCCACCTTTGTTTTGCAGATGCATAAATCGCGTCGTTCGCTGATGATCATGGAGCACTTCTCGACCGTGCTGTTCTTTCTGCACGGTACCACATGCATAAAAAACTCGTTCAGCTCCTCGAAGTACTAGAATCTGGGCTACCCAGACCTAGTCGGATCAGAGAATTATGTAATATCTAGGTAATCCTTCACCGAGCTCAGTGATAAATTCAAATGAATTTCACACATAACTAAACTTAGAGGTGCGAGCCAGAATCGAACCCCCGACCCTCTGCATGAGAGGACCTGCACTCATCTGCGAAGTAAATCAAAGATGTGCGTGAAGTCCCCAATCCACACTGGGCCCGCGTGGGGACTATAGCCCAACCCTACGAGCATAATATTATAAATTATGTACCATATAGGTATTTTTTGTTACTATGAATTAAAAAGCGAATACATTGAATTGATTTTTCGTGTACTTTTACGCCAAAAATACACGAAAAAAAAACCAATATGAATAGATTTGGGAAGTTTGTGGATGAAGTAAGCAACTTTAAAACTATCGTGAGAAAAGTAATTAAAAAAAACAACAATATTCCTAATACTTTTGTAACACTTGTGCGTTAACTTTTTTGAGTTCTTTTCGTAGAAAAAATCAAGGGTTTATTTAATGCCCAATCCCTGCTAGTGTCTGTTTTTTTTTAATGTTAGACGCAAAAACTGACCACAAAAAACTGGATGCCAAAAAAAGGCGGGAAATGTGACTGACACCTGAAGTTGACAAAAAAGTTGACACATAAGATTGTAGACAAATACCAAGTGAATATGGAAATGTGATTTTAAATAATTTTGCTTTAAGCAATTTACTTCCAATAATACTGAAAAACATGTTACGCACTGGTAGGAAAAGCCCTAAATGTATCCGTGGCCGAGAAGGTTCATGTATAATAGTCGGAAACTGTTTTTGGTTCATTAGTTTCTATGCTCAAACTGGAAAAACATGGGACTTTCTGAGCATTGGCATTTTAAAAATAATAATGGCACAATCTCACAATAGTCCAACTGACGTAGGTATGTATACGCATCTTAGTGTGAAGCAGTGACTTTCATAGTGGAAGCACGGACTCCTGAAAGAAAGGTTCATGACTCCACATTGGGGGCACCTGGACAGGGAAGGTGTCAAAGAACCACAATTGCAGCATGCGTGCAGGTTTCCTCACTATGTTTTCAATTGTTAATCTCAGTGTGAATTAAAAATGAATTGCGCACATAGCTAAACTCAGAGGTGTGATCCAGATTCGATCCCGCGACTATAGGCACGCGGTTGGTCAAACCACTGGGCTACCAAGGGTAATAAATATATCGGCATGCCAAAATCTCAAGACGATGACGACATCATCAAACGTCAAAGTATTCAAACTTGATTCGTCTCATCAACGCTGCAGTTTATCGGTGTCGGGACACGCGTCGGGAATGCGGCCGGCGCACTGAATGGCGAGTCGTTAGCTATAATCCGATTCGGGTATTCGGGCATTCGGCTCCGGCATTCACGGGCCTCGAGCTCAGGAATTCGAATGCAAATGGAAAATGCCATTAGATCAGCAAACAGCTGGTGCTTCCCGATCAGCCTTGTGCGGTGGCCGACAAATCATTATCGAGCATGCCGATTACCTATTGTTCGAAAGTGTTTTGTTCGATTATTGCACTGGCTGTCTGGGAATCGTTTAAATCACATTAATCTCCTTTTTATTTTCAGTTGAAACATTTTATGCATTTTCGGCGCATGAACATCATAACTGATCAATTATAAATAGCCTATACCCTGTTCGCGTTAAGAAAATAGTGACTCATCACCGACTGCCGGCCAAGCCACGCCCCCTAGCCAATTAGAACGCTAGAAATTAGTAAGGCGAGTTCACAGTGCTCAGTTGCAGTCAGACCTTCGAAGAGATCGGTTGTGTATTTTGCGTATGCTGCGACCACGTGATACGCGAAGAAAATACCATGTGGAATTTGGATGACGTCATGGAATACGCAGAACAAAATTCATTTGTAATAAATGTAAGGGACGAATCTAGCGATAGTGATTAGCGATTTAAGTACTTAGTTTTAAGACAATTTTGTATTTTTATTTATTTTAGTATTTATTTTTTTACCATTTGTTGAAATGTGTTACTCTACTAATATAGCGTTTAAGTTGACATTAAAAAATACTAATATTAGTTTAAATTGACATTTTTAATTATTAATTATAATGAATATTTTATAACATGTGTAAAATCACTGATATTTTATTATTTTTCTATTACACTTATTTAAGGATTTGAAAAAAATGTTTAATTTCTCTCCATTATGAATACGCCCTTACCCTGCAGTTGCACTGATGAGTCACTATTTTCTTAACGCGAACGGGGTATAGTAGTGCTTTTAGAAGGAAATAAGTGCAACAAAAAGATTGTTAAATTGTTCGGACGTTGTTCACACAACAACTTGATAGGTAAGTATCAGAGCCCGGAATGTTCACGGCAAAACAAAAAAAAAATGCAAAGTTACTAGTGTTAGAAACGTTTTTTATCGATATGGAGTATTATTATCGAATAATTTATAATAATTCGCGACAGTTAATCTATGAAAAGAAAGTAGGAAGACATATTGTTTTATGTGTTATTTGATCTAAATCTTAACAATACTTTTTAACCGACTTCAAAAAAAGGAGGAGGTTCTCAATTCGTCGGAATCTTTTTTTTTTATTTTTTTTTTTTTTTTTTTTATGTATGTTCACCAAAAATAAATAGTAAACGTGAACCGATTTCGATGATTCTTTTTTGTTCGAAAGGTGGTACTTCCAAGTTGGTCCCATATTAATTTGGTTCAGTTTTGATGATGGGATCCATGAGAAAATGAGGGAACTCCTCCAAATTTGCTAGCACGTAGATGATTTTGGTGTCAATTTCGAGGACTTCAGAGTTACTTATGTACTTCTATAGTAATGTTTGGAAATTGTAGCCGAAAAAATTTTTTTTAATTAAAAAATAAAAACCGCCTTCAAACTCCGACAGACTGCGAAGTCGGTGTCAAGTGAACCGACCCAAAGAAATGATAATCATATAGTGAACTTGACATTGACATCGCAGTCTGTCGGAGTTTGAAGGCGGTTTTTATTTTTTTATTTAAAATTTTTTTTTTAAATAAAATAACCCGTCCTTTTGGCTTTATGGTGATAAACGAAACTGTCTACTCACTCCTAGAGAATGTCGAGAAATTAATGATTGTCTACTATTATCACTATCCGACGCCAAATAAAATGTCATGTGCTGCTGTGTGTACCTACTGACGTGGATTTCGAAGAAGAAATTTCATCTGTTTCTATATAATTTTATACAAACCTCATGTATTTTTTTAAAGAAATATTTTGTTTATTTGGTGGTCCGTTTTTTTCTTCTAAGTATTACACAATTATCGATATCGATTAATGAATATTTCTAACACCAGTAACTTTGCGACAGTCTATTGTTTTGCCGTGAAAATTCCGGGCTCTGGTAAGTACCTATACAAATTCTCCACTCCATAGTTCTATTGAGCCGTGGCAATAAAAATGTTATAATAAAGAAATAAATTTGGTTTAAATTTACTTTTATTTTTATTACCTGTATAGGTGTTCCTTGAAACATTGATAAGCATGCGGTGTAGTAGTTGCTCGTTTATATTTGGTATAATTTTGATCAGGGCTCAAGGGGGCCTAACTGCTGACAACCTGACGACTGCAAAGCTTCCAGTGCGGACATCGGCGCGCCCCACGACACTTCACAGGCTGATAGAGGTTCGAGAAGATGCGGAAAAGAGCTCGACGACAGATATATTCGGCCCTAAAGCTAGGAGAAGTGAGAACAATTCTATCATTTTTTTTTGTTGAAATAAACAGTTTAATTTTATTTTTATTTTTTTTATTTCTTAAAATTAGTGATTAAAAAGCCGTGGTGGCCTAGTGGTTCGACCTACCGCCTCTCATGCCGAGGGTCGGGGGTTCGATTCCAGCTCGCACCCCTAAGTTTACTTACGTGCGAAATTCAATTTGAATTTACCATGATGAGCTTTTCGGTGATGGAAAACATCGTGAGGAAACCTGCACGCATCTGCGAATAATTCAAAGATGTGTGTGAAGTCCCCAATCCGCACTGGGCCCGCGTGGGGACTATAGTTGGGCTATAGCCCAAACCCTCTCATGATGAGGGGAGGCCTGTGCCCAGCAGTGGGACGCAAATAGTCTATAGTAGTAGTAGTAGTATATAAGGAGATCGAATTTTAATTTCATCACGACGTACGTACGTCCTAAGTAGTAACTTAGGATGGACGGCCCCTTATATAACTCCAACTCTATTAAGGCACTAGTCCCACCGCGAGCGAGTAAGCGATGAGATATCCGTTTTTATAGCCGATATCTCATCGCTTACTCGCTCGCGGTGGGACTTGTGCCTAAGAGTCCCCAGTACGCACGGCGTTTCTCAACTTTTCATACAAACGCAGTTTCGCTTTTATTCTCAAAATACTAAACAGATTGACTCGAAACTCCGAAATCAGTAAATGTCGTGGTAAATATAAGACTATTGAATTACAGCCAAAAAAACTGAATTTTTAAGTTTGTATGGAGGACACTAAAATGGTCCTAGATTCTTTGTTATTCAATTGATTACAACCAAAGTGTATTTTGGACACAAATATCTCTGCTCCCCTATTATCTGTAAAATTTGGTGCCAATCTGATAAGTAGTTTGCGAATTAAAACGTAACTACGTTTGTATGGAGAAAGGAGCGTACTGGGGACTCTTAAATAACTGTATTATGGCGGGCATGGTGGCTAAACTCTTACGGTGATCGTGTCCGTTTTGAACGCCGTCAAAAATAGCTAACTCATGATAATATTTTTAGGTGCAACGGATATATGGGATTGGGATTTTTGGTGTCAAATGCAACCAAAAACGGGCAATTGTAAAGAAAATATAACAAAGTACGTATACAGAACATTTATAAAATGTGATGTATGTGAATATCAATGAAATAAAAAAATAATGCTTGTATACCTAAAATAATATGGCATAGGTAAGTATCAGAGCTGTTTTATAAAGGTACACCCTAGGCCAATAGTATGGAAACAAACTTATATGACAATACTAAAAAAACTGTAATTTTCACTTTCACTAATAATAAAATAAATAAAATACTACAGCCTATTTGTATCCCAATGTTGGGCACAGGCCTCCTATCATCACGAGAGGGTTTGGGCTATAGTCCCCACGCGGGCCCAGTGCGGATTGGGGACTTATATAAGTTTTTATCAAAATACACCTAAACTTTGTTTTCTTCAATGTATCCACCCTTTGACTTTTTCACTGCAGCACACAGTCTCGGCATTCTTTGAATTAATTTATCAATCGTATCTTGTCCAATATTACCCCAAGCTGTTAACAAATGCGTCCACAGTGCTGATCTTGAAGTTGGACAAGTCTTTCTTATCTGCCTGTCCAGCTCATCCCACAACAACTCAATAGGATTGAGGTCGGGAGATTGAGGCGGCCAATCCATTATTTCGAGGACGCGTGATTTTTCTTTTTTCTTTAAATAGTTTGTACATAACTTGGAAGTGTGCTTGGGGTCATTATCCTGTTGGAACACGAACCTTTTTCCAATTAATCTGAGACCGGACGGTATGGCGTGCCGTTGCAATATTGAATGGTAACCTTCTTTTTTTAGAATTCCTTCTACCTGGAACAAATCTCCTACTCCTTGGCCTGAAAAACAGCCCCAGACCATTATAGAACCACCACCGTGCTTTACTGTAGGCACCACGCACGCAGGAATCACTTTTTCTGTTGGTAAACGACGAACAAAAACTTTCCGTTTTGAGCCAAATATTTCAAACTTCGATTCGTCCGTCCACAAAACCTTATTCCACTGTTCTAATGTCCAATCTTGGTGCTTCTTTGCCCATGCTAGACGTTTCTTCTTATTTTGAGGTCGAAGTAAAGGCTTTTTAGTGGCCACACACCCTTTCAAGCCGGCGGCACGAAGTCTTCTTTTAACTGTGGTTAATGAGACTGATTTTGCACGGGATTTATTCAACTCCGCACAAATTTCCGGGGCTGTCAGTCGTCTGTTATATTTTATTGCCATATATTAGGATGTTTTAATACTTTGGGTGCTGTTTTAATGTTAAAAAATTGCCTAAAGTAGTTTTTGCGTTACCAATACACAATAATAACAATGGAAATAACAAAAATTAAGAAAAATATCTTTGTTTCCATACTATTGGCCTAGGGTGTACTTACAATAGGGATGACGACAGGGTGAAGAAATCGAAATTCTAATATCTCCGTCAGTGAGGTAATAAAAAAATATTAGACACGTATTTTTTGTTTTATCAAATTAACAAAGAATGACTAAGTTAAAACGCATTAAAGTTGGAGAGTGGGGGCTAACTGCGTCACCGTTAGGTATAAATCGTACCTAACCGTGACGTCACGCGACATTTCAACTCAATATATCTCCGTATAAGTTTGATTACGTGAAAAAAGAAAAAATACGTGTCCAATACTTTTCAATAATCTTCCTGATAGACTAAGGAAAAAAAGTTGTCGTCTCCCCTATTCCGTGGCCAGCAGCAATCGCTCGCAGTTCAAAATTATGCAATTCGTTTTATGCAAAATGAAAATTCAGTGAGAATGGACGCGGAGGAGGCTTTCTTCGTGGGTTCTGTCTGTGGGTGCATCCTATTTTAAGTCAAATACTTTCCTGCCTGTTTGTGACTTTATATCCCATACTAAGACTACACGAAGATTGATTTTTCACTTAATTGAGGATGTCGATTGCATCCTTTGACTTTTTGTATGATTGCGTTGAAAAGGATTAAGTACGAAGGTTCAGAAAAGGAAACGAATTCTTTCATCAATAAGTAAATCAACACACACATTCTCGTCTTCCATTTTCGTGGCTCCGTGCGTCCGTCCGCCTCGAACCGCGCGGATCATCTGAACAGGTCGATACAGGACAGATCTTGAAGATGTCGCACATTGATTTGTTACAATCTTGGACCGCGCGCGGAGCCAATCGCGCGTGACGGCGCGTTCATCTGAACTTAGCCTTAAGTAACGCATGTCGTCTGCGCGCGGCCACAGTCGATCGCTGGCCATGAAATAGAATTGGACCTTAAATGGTTGAAATGAATTAAATCGGTAAGTACAGTCGAGTTCATTAATATGTGTACACTTTTGGACCTTATTACAACGTGGTAAGGTGCAAAAGTGTGTATATATTGGCAAACTCGACTGTACCTAGTTGCGGAAACTGTCCCTTTTGTTCCTGACAGTTAGGTAAATAACAGGTTCAATTGAATTCATGATGAATTCCAATAAAATAAACATGACCTCGTTTAAACTAGTCGGATCCGTTCTCGTCAAATGAAAATTGTTAGCCCCGAGAATCAATCGGTTGACTCGGTTGTATATAGGTACGAGTACCTACCCTATGTCGTATTTTGGATACGGGCTTATTCATGTTTGTAAATATGGATATAAAAACCCCCATTAGCAATACCATGAGTTTACAGTGACCGTACTCGCTAGCGACTATACGTAAACGATTTCTATGAAGAATAGTACAGCGCCCCTGGCGGTCACTCGTTGAACTAAAATTCTTCATACAAATCGTTTACGTAGTCGCTAGCGAGTACGGTCACTGTAAACTCATGGTAGTGCTACATATCTTTAAATAACGATTAACTATCTCCCTCTTTAGCAAGATATCATAATATTATGTAGGTAATTAAGAGCTATCCGGGGAAATGGAACTCCTATTTCAAATTTAAGGACTATTGGGATAACATTTCAATAGAATCTGCGCTAAATATTATAGAGGGGGAGATAATGTAATTTAGATTATAATTTTGAAATATGCGAAATCCGATGCCCCTATTTATTTGAATTTTGTAAGTGTATAAACTAGTTTTTCTCCGGGACTCAAAGAGAAAAAGCAGAGGTGTCGAGCCCATTATTATATATGTATTATTATTATTTGTATGGAGAATAGCAAGTTATTTATTTTTCTCAAACATGCTCGGAAATGTTCGTGTTACTTTCAAAAAAAGAAGACGCGAGGCTGTCTATTGCCGGCCTTGGCCAGCAAAAACATTATTGTCGTGTGTGTTTTTTTTTAATTCGCTTGCTATTTGAGACACCTCTGTAGTGAAACTGACAAATCCATGGAGGTAATAAGTACAACTTCCATGGCCAAATCATCCACGATCATGGAAGTAGTAAATACTGATGTGGGCTAAGTGCGCCTAAATTTATTTCGCCCCTATGCCTTGTAAACAGCCAACTACTAGTTGAGTAATATTTATAGGTTTCGATATATTTATGTTAGGCGCACTTACCCCATCCTGGCGCACTTGCCCCGAAACTGACAAATCCATGGAGGTAATAAGTACAACTTCCATGGCAAAATCATCCACGATCATGGAAGTAGTAAATACTGATGTGAGGTAAGAGCGCCTAAATTTATTTCGCCCCTATGCCTTGTAAACAGCAAACTACTAGTTGAGTAATATTTATTGGTTTCGATATATTTATGTTAGGCGCGCTTACCCCATCCTGACGCACTTGCCCCGACTAACCTTACGTATTTCCTCGCTGTTTGAGAAATAGTAGATTGTATGACTAGGGAGCAAAATAGTACATTATTGCAGAGGCCGCCAAGTAGCGCATTGCCGGACGAGACAGTTAGAAGGCTGAGCGAAGCGAAGCCTTCTATTAGTAAGAGTCCGGCAATCGCAATTGCGGCCGAGGTATATATAATGCTTTTCTCAAACAGCGAGGAAATACGTAAGGTCAGTCGGGGCAAGTGCGCCAGGATGGGGTAAGTGCGCCTAACATAAATATATCGAAACCTATAAATATTACTCAACTAGTAGTTGGCGGTTTACAAGGCATAGGGGCGAAATAAATTTAGGCGCACTTACCCCACATCAGTATTTACTACTTCCATGATCGTGGATGATTTGGCCATGGAAGTTGTACTTATTAACTCCATGGATTTGTCAGTTTCGGGGCAAGTGCGCCAGGATGGGGTAAGTGCGCCTAACATAAAATATATCGAAACCTATAAATATTACTCAACTAGTAGGTAATTGGCTGTTTACAAGGCATAGGGGCGAAATAAATTTAGGCGCACTTACCCCACATCAGTATTTACTACTTCCATGATCGTGGATGATTTGGCCATGGAAGTTGTGCTTATTAACTCCATGGATTTGCCAGTTTCGGGGCAAGTGCGCCAGGATGGGGTAAGTGCGCCTAACATAAATATATCGAAACCTATAAATATTACTCAACTAGTAGTTGGCTGTTTACAAGGCATAGGGGCGAAATAAATTTAGGCGCACTTACCCCACATCAGTATTTACTACTTCCATGATCGTGGATGATTTGGCCATGGAAGTTGTACTTATTACCTTCATGGATTTGTCAGTTTCTCTACAGAGGTGTCTCAAATAGCAATTTAAGCGAATTAAAAAAAACACACACGACAATAATGTTTTTGCTGGCCACGGCCGGCAATGAACAGCCTCGCGTCTTCTTTTTTTGAAATTAACACGAACATTTCCGAGCATGTTTGAGAAAAGGTATATTTTACCGCGGGTGACGGATTCAAGCTTTGTCTCCCAAGGCATAAATAAGTTTGCTACCATGTTGTACACTCTGCTTTTCACCCCTCCTATGAGAAAATCATTAGATCATTCGTTCATTATTGTCTTTAAATTAAGTAAAACAAAAAAATTATACCATTAGAAACAAACAAGGTTAAAAAGAACGTGTGTTTCGCGCGCTTATCATAAATTCATAGGTAGAAGGCGAAAATGGCTTCCATATTGAAGAATCTGTAACTACTTCATTGTTATTATATTCTGTCATGCTCGCACGCGTTGCGTTCATAATAAGAGGTAAATTTTAACAAATGTGAAATAAAGTACATTTTATGTCAATTTCGCACATACTGTATCACACAAAGTTTTTTTAATACATTTGCGATAAAATGAAAAAAGGGCAGTGCAATTCATATTACGTACTTACATAATATTCCTTTGGAATTCTCAGAGGTGTTGATCCCAATACATTGCATCACCTAAACCACTTTTTGATTTCATTCATTTTCTACGAAATAATTCATAACACTACATAAGGTACGTTTTATTTTGGAAATTAAGTGTAAAATAATACGGCAAGGAAATAGCGCTCACGAAATTCGCGGGTTCGAGTTTTTTTTTTAATTCGATCACACGACGAGTTTGCGAGGAATGCTACGGCATTGGCCTGCACCATTCAGCCAAATTGAAAATAAAAAATAGAAAATAATTTATCAAAAGTAAGTATATATCTATGAATTTATGGATTTTTAGTATGTGTAATAAAGTATTTATGTAAAATGCCGATATATAAAATTCTAAACACGAAAAAGACGCGACTTTTGAATGCAACTTTTTACAGTCTCCGCAGCTCCGTGAACGCACTGCTAAGACGTATTTTGCTCCCTGTTAGCGGGGTAGAAATGAATTTTTTTTTAAAAAAAGCGAAGAGGGAGCAAAATCGCATTTTGCTCCCTCTAAACGGGGAACAAAACACTTCTTTTCGAATAGGAGGGGTGAAAAGCATTATATATACTTACCTACCTCGGCCGCAATTGCGATTGCCGGACTCGTACTAATAGAAGGCTTCGCTTCGCTCAGCCTTCCAACTGACTCGTCCGGCAATGCGCTACTTGGCGGCCTCTGCAATAATGTACTATAATCGAAATATGTCTTTTGCTTAACACTGTCTCTGTCCCTCTAATGGTGGCGGAATTTGAATTGTGATATTGGCGGATTGTTTTATATGTATAGGCACACGGGACGGGTAGGATACTTAGGTTTACACGGATGTAAATACTATACAAGTTGTGAAAGTTTTGCAGGTATTATTACGACGCCCAGTTAGACCAGTGCATCATATTCTCGTACACCGGCTGCAAAGGCAACGAGAACCAATTCAAAACGAAAGTTGACTGCGAACGACATTGTAAAGGTGAAGCTGTGGTGTTTGTCTTTACTGTTGGCTTGATTGATGCTAGATTTCTTTCCCTTTGTCCAGATTTATTTCACACCTGGAAATTCGGCCTACACTCCGCTAAGCTTTGGGCCTAAACGCCCATAATTCAATTTTAGCACTCGCTGACCATTGCCTCGGTGGGTCGCTATTCTTGCTCGGCTTGTGTGCCTGTTTAAATCTGTATAAGCAACTAACATATTCGTCGCTATGTTCTTTGTGACCTGATCGAGTATATCTGACCAAAGATTTACTTAATTGTACTTAATTAAACATTTTAGGAGCGACCTACATGCCCATCAAGAACTTGGACGACGCGTCCGCGTGTCCCCTGCAACCCAGTGCTGGCCTCTGCCTGGGCTATTTTCAGCTGTAAGTAACTACTACTACTACTACTACTACAGCCTATTTGCGTCCCACTGCTGGGCACAGGCCTCCTCTCATCACGAGAGGGTTTGGGCTATAGTCCCCTCCCCACGCGGGCCCAGTGCGGATTGGGGACTTCACACACATCTTTGAATAAACACCCTTCCTATAACTCAACTGCACTGTATCTCAAAAATAAATTAAATATTCTCTGTATGAAACTCTAAAATGTCTTAAGAGTCCCCAGTACGCTCCTTTCTCCATACAAACGTAGTTACGTTTTAATTCGCAAACCACTTAGGTATCAGATTCGCACCAAATTTTACAGATAATAGTGGGCAGAGATATTAGTGTCCAAAATACACTTTGGTTGTAATAATAATACATTGAATAACAAAGAAACTAGGACTATATTAGTTTCCTCATGCAAACTTCAAAATTCAGATTTTTTTTTGCTGTAATTTAATTGTCTTTTATTTTACCACGACATTTACTAATTTCGGACACTCACAATAATGATTTCATTATGTGTACCAAGTTTCGAGTCAATCTGTTTAGTATTTTGGGAATAAAAGCGAAACTACGTTTGTATGAAAAGTTGAGAAACGCCGTGCGTACTGGGTATACAAGTGCACTTACATTGCTACTTCCATAATGTACCTATCATCATATTCTCTAGGTACTACTACGACATAAACTCACAGACGTGCAAGACGTTTGTGTACGGGGGCTGCGGCGGGAACAAGAACAGGTTCGAAACGAGCGTCAGATGCATGCAACAGTGCGGCAATCCAACCCGCAAAGGCGATACATATGAGATGGCATTGAGAAAGAAAAAAAACCGGAGCAGCGACGACAGTGATAGTGCTGAAGGGTTCTGGCATCCTTCAACGGTACCGTGGTTCACTCTGTACGATGACAATGTCAACCCGCTGAACAAGGAAGACGAGGACGAGGGTTCAGTTTCAACCTGAAACACGGAGATCTTTAATAGATATTTTTAAAGTTAATTTACTTGCTTAATTTTCCCGATTCGTTATGGATCAAAACCATTTGATGATATTTATTTAACCCACAGTATCGGCTATAGATTCTAAGCATGTAATATCTTCTCTTTATTTATTTTTTCCGCGAACCGGGAGACGAGCTGTCGGTAGGCCTCCAAGAATGACCTCATGTAGGTTGCGGGAAATTGGTGGAAGCGACTAGTACAGGACTGGTCTGAGTGGCGAGCCTTAGGGGAGGCCTATGTCCAGTAGTGGACGTCTTTCGGCTGAAATGATGATGATGATGATGATGATGCCGACGACGACGACGACGACGACGACGACGACGACGACGACGACAGGGTAACTATGTATTTTAGATTATGTAGGTCAGATTCGAGCCTAATTATACTAAAATCGATTCAACGGCTACAATCCAGACGGCATTAATCTTAACAATGACGCCATTCAATCCCGTTGATAGATTTAAACGGCCATAATAGTAGGAGCTCAGTGACTCGATTCCTTCAGGGTATGGTTTGCAATGGAATCATTACTTCTCCAGAGATTTCAGGGGCTCTATTCGAAACGTTACATAGAGAAAGGGTTTTTTTTAAAAGTACGTATTGATGAAAAAGGCCAAGATGCCAAGCCCCCGCGTGGAATTCGGTTATCGCGTTCCCGCGGGAACTATGCGTTTTTACGGGATAAAAACCGGCCAAGTGCGTGTCGGGCCACGCGCAAATTATAGGGTTCCGAAGTTGACGATGCCCACAGTACCTTTCTAAGACTTACTAGCATCTAGCTAGCCTGTGGTATGACGTGCCCGCCCGACGCCCCTGCCGCTCGAGAAAAATCATTGGCTTTTTAATCATTTCATAAGTTGGTCGACTATGACTCGTAAGTTTGTACAGCCTACTTAGCTGTGATAGTTTTCCTTTCAACTACGTTATATATGCCATAACCGTGATTTTTTTCAGCCATCCAAATACCACCATTTAGCTGGCAGGGGGGCGGGGACACGTGACTCTAACAAAAAATAGCACTTTAAAGCTTAATATTTCACAAACGCATCACTTAATCAAAAAATGGTTTTAACAAACCCACAATATTTTTTTAAGACCTATTCAACGATATGCCGCACCATGGGATACGCAAGAAAAAAAAATTACATCCCCACTTTAAGAGTAGGTAGGAGGTACCCTATAAAAAAATATATTTCAAAATTTTATTGTACCACTTTGTCAGCGTAACTAATATGTATATTCATGCCAAATTACAGCTTTCTAGAACTAACCATCTCCGAGCAATAGTGCGGACAGGCGGACGGACATGGCGAAACTATAAGGGTTCCTAGTGGACTTCGGAACCCTAAAAAGTAGCCTATGTCCTTTCCCGGGACCCCAACTATCTCCATGCCAAATTTCATCTCAATCGGTCCAGCGGTTGAAGCGTGAAGAGGTAACAGACAGACAGACAGACACAGATACTTTCGCATTTATAATCTACTATATAAAAATAAGTCGGGTTTTCCTCCCTGACGCTATAACTCCAGAACGCACGAACCGATTTCCACGGTTTTGCATTCGTTGGAAAGGTCTCGGGCTCCGTGAGGTTTAAGGCGGTACGAAGTCCGCGGGGTCAGCTAGTATTAGTATGAATATGGATGGATACATATTAATATCATTGAAAAAAAAACAGGGCACCAGCAAGTGGTTCGCGTTGTGCGGACTTTCTCCGATTGGTGTGACTTCGCTGCTGGTGTGCCTCAAGGTGGTATTCTCTTTCCCTTGCTGTTCTCCATCTTTGTTAATTTCACTACTCCTGGCCTTGGCTGTGCGTACTTACCATCTGTATGCTGACGACGTACAGTTATATTCCCAGTGCAAGTGTAGTGAAGCCGATCACTATTTTCACACGATTAAATGCACTATTGACAAGATTAACGCTGACCTTCAGCATATACCTACACGAGTGGTCTGTATTTGTAAATTCTTCGAAATGTCAAGCTGTTATTATTGGCAGTTCTGATCACTTATCTAAAATCAATGTCGGTGGCGTGTTACCAACAACTTTCAACGGTGTAAGTATTTTTAGCTCCAGTGTAAAGGATCTAGGTCTCCACATTGATGACGCGCTCAGTTGGAGAACACATGTTGCTGAAGTCAGTCGTAAGGGCATGGGTTAATAGTTCATGGTATTAATTGGATCGTTCCGAAGATAGCAGTCTAAGCTGCCTAGCCTAAGAATACGGTTTCCGAAGGGTAGGTATCCCTATCCAATTTGTCCGGTCTCTGAATTTCACCAGGGAAACATTACAAACCATTAAGAGGGTTTACTCCGAAACTTGGCAACGTCGCATATAGCTGTCAAATGTTTCGCTGTTTTTATTAATTTCTCTACATTGCTCAATTAAAAAGGAAGATATAATTCTATGGTTGAATGACGCGTCTCGTTTTATATTTGTTGGTTAGGCATTCAAATGATAAGATTACATTAAAATGCATAGAAACTGCGATGGAAAGTTTTCAAAAGATATTACTTCCATAGTACTAAACACTTCGTGTTCCTATGATAACTGTTACAATCCATACTTAATGTTTTATTCAACCATAGAGCGATTATTCATGTTTTCATTCAGTAATATTCAGAAATTAATAATAACAGCAAAATATTTGACAGCTATTTGCGACGTTGCCAACTTTCGGAGTAAACCCTCTTAATTGCTACACCATTCTCACCAGAAAAACAATAAGCGAGTAAACCGGTGTTTTTCTGGGGTTGTTATTTGCGTCGCGGGGTGGGGGTCAATTAGCACAGAAAATCTTTCGCAAGAAAACGTGGACCGTGGGTCCGTTGGGGCATATCGGGGTGTTTATCCGGTGTGCGTTTGGTTCATTCTGCTCAGAATTGTTTCTGTAAATAAGTGATATTAGACGGGCTATGGGCTTAAGGTAAAGTTACGTTAGATTTTCAGCCACAATATTGCCGCCGCTCTGCGCAAGAACAAAAGAGAGTCGGCGAATTATTTCAAATATAAATAAAAAACAGTTAGGGCTCCCGCTAGCAATTACCGGGAGTCCCGACGGCTTTAATCCTCGCTGTGACGAAGAAAAACTCTTCCTAATTAATAGTAGAGTTCCCGGCTTAATTAGGGCCGATCCGGCCCGCGAGCACTTATTATTTGAATTTGCTGTGCTACGGTTAACAAACCTATCATTAAAAGAAACCGTCTCATTTGAAAAGTATAACTTTTTGCACCGTCTACTTTTTCAATATACTCGCAAAGTGAAATTACCCAAGTTTTAACTTCACAGACTTCGATGTTTCATAGATTGTTCTTAGTTTAAATTTTCCCATTCCCCTGTAAAAGGTGAACCTTTTCGCGTGTTCCTTTTAATACCTATACTTATTATTTTTCGAAATACAATACACAATTCAGCCGTTTTGGGTAAGCGAGAAAGAATAAGAATAAAGTAAATATTTTTAATAAGGCCATGTCTCAATCAGTATTTCTATCTAATATAGGACCTGCATTTAGTGCTCTTCAATAAATAATAATAATAATATAAATCTTTATTGTTCATACCCGAGAAAACTCGGTTTTAGCTATTTTAGGTACTTCTTAGTTACCTTTAGTTAATCTAATAGCTGAGCTACGGGTAACGTACCTAATTATTTTGAATTTGTCTTCCCCGGCGATTGGATTAGGTCTGAATGGGCTGATCGATGCTTCTGGCCGATTCATTAACGAGAACAAAAAGCGATAGGCGAATATCCATCCAAGACAGAGAGGACGAATTTGTTACTATCGACTATGATTTACTTGGGCAATTTGTTCCGAGAGGGCCTTTTATGGGACAAATATAGAGTGTGATATCGCTGGCTTTACTTCTACTGGCAATTGAAGCTTAACTGTTGTCTTGAAAGCATAAGCTAAGTGTTTCCATGAAATATAACGCTCTGATCTCATAACGGGGCTCTACTATAGAGCCTGGTATTTTTCAAGTCTGCAAAAATTTACAACAGCTGTAAGACGCTATGCTTGATTGAGTGTGTCTAGGAATAGTATAATAAATTAAAAGTAAAAAACTTTTTTAAAAACAAGCTTTTATTTCAACGTGCTATCATTAAAAATAATAAATGTATTCGTTTATAGCGCATTGAAATAAAAGCATGTTTTTAATAAAGTTTTTTTACTTTTAATTTATATTTAACTTTTAGTTACCGCTGGACAGATTTCGCAGTCTGTTCATCCATTCACCGCTTGATTGTTGCTAGGTCGTTTTCCGGCTAAGTAATTTCCTTAAGACTAAAAACCCTAGTACTAGTACACCAAAATTTCACTAGTACTTACTTCTTTAACAGCTCGTAACTTGGTTAATACTGAGCGATAAAAAAGTAATTACACCATCGGATTCAGGAAAAGTGCGCGCATCTCAACCTCAAATATCGTCAAATGGTTTTATTTAACCCACCCAGTATATATAGGGTCAAGCAAAACGTTATGTATGACGATTTGACGATTAATATGCTCGGGGTTTCTCTGCGTGATAGAATCAGAAATGAGGATATCCGCAGTAGAACTAGGGTCACCGCGCCACTGATATAGCTCGAAGAATTGCGAGCCTTAAGTGGCAGTGTGCGGGACACATTGCTCGCAGGACAGATGGCCGATGGGGCCGGTAAGTTCTCGAGTGGCGTCCACGAACCAGGAGACGAGCTGTCGGTAGGCCTACAACAAGATGGTGCGACGACCATGTTTTATAATGTAATATGATGGATGAAATAAGCTCGCGGTGGTATCCTATGTAGTTACTTATTTACAAATTTTTTCCTTATACTATAACACAGAATATATTGGTACTTAATCCTGTAGTGAGTTCGCTTTGATTGCCATGACATTTATATTTTGAATGACTTCTCCCTAAACCAATTTTTGATGCTGTTTATACACACAAAATATTCCCGCATTTTAGTTGTATAATGGCTCTGGTCAGTGGCCCTCAATGTCGAGTATGTAATTCCAGTGCAGCGTGTTGAAATCAACCAGACTATAAATAAGCTAGTGTTTAGTCCGTGGACACCGGATAGCGACAAATTTATCGCTTGTCAGCGCGATTTATCGCCGTGCCATGCGGCGGCAACAAAATTTAACCTAACCTAGGTAAGTTAGTATTGTTTTTTTTTCACTTAACGTAGTGATGACAATGTTGTATTAAGTTAAGTACGATTTGTCTTATTTAATATATTTTTAGGATTATTCCCATATATTTTCACTAATACTAATGATCTAACTTTATAAATTTCTCTACCATTACGATTAAGATTTATTTTTTATGGTTGAATTAATAACTCTCAACCTTTTAGGTAAGTATACAAACCCATTGGTTTTTAACAGACTTCGAAAAAAGGAGGAGGTTGGTTTTCAATTCGTCTGTAGGTTTTTTAATTATGTTCCACGATAACTCCATAATTGTGAACCGATTTCGATTAAAAAAAAATCGATTGGTTCCATTTTAATTTATTTGGTTAAGTTCTGATGATGGGATCCATGAGAAACTGAGGGAACTCCTCAAAATTTGTTAGCACGTGTATGATTTTGGCATCAATTTCAAATACTACAGTGAGACTTATATCCCATTGAAGCCATGTTTGGAAACTATAGTCGAAAAAATTTTAAAAAAAAAACAGACTTCAAACTCCGACAGAATACGAAGTCGGTGTCAAGTGAACCGACCCAAAGCTGATGATGATGACAATTAATTTTATAGTGAACTTGACACCGACTTTGTAGGCTGTCGGAGTTTGAAGTCAGTTTTTATTTTATTTTTATACTTATCAAACTTTTGAGTGAATGCTCAAAATTTAAAGTCTTTCTTCGATATTTCTTTAAATTAAATTATCTAGGTACCTACTTTACTAAAGTGTAGGCAGCGCCTTCTGTGATGGCTCGTATCCAGCGATGAGCATTGTCAGTATGGAGTGTGGAATGTACGTGTCTTGGTAAGGAGCGCAATCTTATATGGCGAAACAGTTGAAAACGTGTCCAGCGGATTTGATAAGCATCAAAACAAAACACACTCTCCTCACAACCGTTTTCGCCTCAGCAGTGCCATCTGAAGGCGCTACTGCAGACTATCCTAGGTGGCTTGACTGGACTGGACCAATCTACCCGATTTGGTGTCCACTTTTGGAACTATAAAGATTACGCTCCTTTACTTCAACCCTCCATAATTGTCAGGATGTTTGTTTTAATGAATGAATCTACCTATCACACCTCAAGCTGCATTGCATGTATGAACTATGACGTGTGAACCTTCACACAAAGTCATGAAATGTACCTACCTACCTAGGTACATTTCATGCATACTTAATAAATATGTAGTGCAGAAGTCAATAAATATATGATGTAATCAAAGCTATCATTCCAAGCGTAGATATCCTTCTCAAAGATGATTAACATACCGTGAGGTAATCTAGCATTCCACTAGTCTACGATAATAATTCATCAAAGACGTTTTGTGAAACAGATCGCAGACTAAACCTAATGGAAATTATATGCGGAATTTGTATTAGCTTATCAGCAAGCTCGTGGACAGAAAATTACGCAGTAAGTAATTAGACTGTTGTATCATCATCATCATTTCAGCCGAAAGACGTCCACTGCTGGACATAGGCCTCCCCCAAGGCTCGCCACTCAGACCGGTCCTGTGCTACTTGCTTCCACCGGTTTCCCGCGACCTTCACGAGGTCGTCGCTCCATCGCAGCTCCGTCGCGGCCCCATCGGCCATCAGTCCTGCGAGCAATGTGCCCCGCCCACTGCCACTTAAGGCTCGCAATTCTTCGGGCTATGTCGGTGACCCTAGTTCTACTGCGGATATCCTCATTTCTGATTCTATCACGCAGAGAAACCCCGAGCATAGCCCTCTCCATTGCCCTCTGAGTGACTTTGAGCCTTCTTATGAGGCCCATCGTAAGCGCCCACGTCTCGGAACCATAAGTCATCACTGGCAACACACACTGGTCGAAGACTTTCGACTTGAGACACTGCGGTAATTTGGACGAAAAGACACTGCGAAGCTTCCCGAACGCTGCCCAGCCGAGTCGGATTCGACGATTGACCTCTTTCTCGAAGTTGGACCTACCTAACTGGACTGTTTGTCCCAGGTATACATAATGGTCAACAACTTCGAGCGCAGAGCCTCCGATTATTACGGGAGTTGGCACAACATGGACATTAGACATGATTTTCGTCTTGTCCATGTTCATTTTAAGACCAACTCGATCGGAAACTCTGCTGAGGTCAGCGAGCATAATACTGAGGTCCTCCATGGTCTCAGCCATGACTACAATATCGTCGGCAAATCGAAGGTGAGAGATGTACTCGCCATTAACATTGATGCCTCGACCTTTCCAGTCCAGCACCTTGAAAGCATCCTCCAATGCAGCGGTGAACAGCTTCGGAGAGATCACATCTCCTTGTCTGACTCCCCGCTGCAGTGGAATAGGCTTCGTGGTCTGGTCCTGTAGTCGGACGGACATGGTGGCATTTTCGTACAAACACTTCAACACTTCGATGTACCGGTAGTCAACCTTGGCACCTCTGGAGAGACTGCAGCACAGCCCAAGTCTCGATCGAATCGAAGGCTTTCTCGTAGTCCACAAATGCAAGGCAAAGGGGGAGGTTATACTCTTCGGTCTTCTGTACAACCTGCTGCAACGCATGTATGTGGTCTACGGTACTATAGCCTTTTCGGAAACCGGCTTGTTCGGGAGGCTGGAATTCGTCAAACCTGCGCGCGAGACGGTTCGTAATGACTCTCGAAAACAGCTTCAATCACTTGTAGACTGAGTAGACTGTTGTATGTCGAAGGTGAATATAAAATTTGTAAAATACCACAAATATATACACGGTGGGTCAGAAAATATGGCAAATAATTATTTGCCATATTTTCTGACCCACCATGTATATATCTTTCAAAAAAATATTCACCGGTATCGTATCTAGAGGATCCCAAACATGTTTTGAAAATGATTACATATTAGTATTTTAATTTAAAACACGTGCCTGAAAATGTAACGAGGTGATAGACTTTTAGAACTGCCTTAAAAAGCCCTTTCATTTGATATCACACACGATAGGTTTCAGAACATTTTTTTTTCTCATAAAAAAAAGACAGACGTAACTTCCCTCCTTTTTTCATTTTTTTTGGTGCTACGGGTCAAATTCATTCATATGGACTAAAGATCAATCGTGGCGATTATCATGCTTTTAACACCATTTTATAGGTAGGCCTACTGTTCAAGCCAAATCGAAGATGCCATAATTTGACGAAACCTCTGCCATGAAGGGGTGAAGAAAATAGCGCGCACCGCACATTGCTGGCCGTTTTTCCGCCATTAAGTAATAAAAAAAGAAAAAATTAAAAAGTTAGTCTTCCAATGGAACTCCTACTGATACGTCACGTTGTGCTATCGTAGAACCGCATTTAAATTGTTTTCTGTGAAATAATCATTGCCCCGGGGATTTTATAGTGATTTACTGATTTGACTATTCGTCGTACTTTGTGTAAAGTGCAGGACTTGATTTGAAAATACCGTATTCAAGCCATTGCATCGCCGCGCTTACAACCGCCCGCTGCTCGTGTCATGTTGGAGCCGGCACGGCGTCGGTATTTGAATTTAGAAGATCACGGAGAGAGTGAGATCGCTGTTATCCAAGTAAGTCCCCTCAATTTGGTACGTTTCGTCCGATTGGCAATTTTATGGCAATGATTATGCACGTCCCCGCCCTTATATCTCCTGGAGTTAGAAATTAATCTACTTCTCAATTACATTTTTATATGAGCCAAGAAAGGCAGTACGTTTACGAGCCACTGGCTCATACATTTTCTTTGGTCCTTCACCCCGGGATACTGTATCCAGTGTCTGTATAGTGTTTTCATACACGTGAATAAAAAGATTTGTTTTGTATACATATTTACAACTCTGTATCTATACTTAATTATCATAACGGATCTACGTTTCTTTTCCGTAAAACTTGTATAGTTGAAGGTAACTCATGAAACGATAGCTGAGCTAGCGGTAAGAGATACTTAATACCTCATAAAATATTGTACCTATCATTTAATATATGGTGCAAATAATTATAAATTTATTCTTCGCGTACTATTGCAGATACTTCATTGACTATAGGAGCAATTCATAAATCGTTGTATATAATTTACTGCATCGCGAAATTAATGCACATACAGATAAATACATATATGCCTATCATACATAGCCTATGCTGTGTATATGTTGTAATAATAATAATAAACAACTGTTAAAGAATTCATCAACCGTTTCATTGCGCGGTATTCTGTCTGGAAAATTCAGGACTTATTATTATTATTTCTTTATTTTTTCGTTGCAAAGTAATGAAATGCGCGCATTTAATGTTTGTTATTTTTTGTATATTTGTAATTTCGTCATTTGATTTGTAATGATAATGATTTTAGTAAAGTTTATATAATATAAGTTCGCTTGTGTAACGATAGTTACGCTGTGTTTGCCGTGTAAGGTACTTTGCTGTTCGATCTTATTATAGGTAACTAAACGATAGGCGGGCGCGATTATTTGGCGTGTTATGCAATAAGCGTTTACGTAAGTACGTTTCTCATATTGCCTTTATAAGTTGTAGTCAATATGGCACACAAATCTCAAGACGTCGGTGATATAGGCCCTAATATAAAATTATTAGAGGCTCGCGTACAAGCTTATTTTTCGAGAATACAATCGATTTACGATGCTTCTCTGAATCTCAAATCGAATGAATCGCAACAGAAGTTTCTTTCCCGCTCTTCGTCTATTGAAACGCTGCGTTCAGAATTCAACAGTATAGTTGAAAAACTTAACATTGCGCGTATGCAAGCTGATCCCACTTACGTACCTTCTTTCCAAGCCTGGGATGCTTTCGAAGAGCTTTATTCGCATATTCAGCATGTTTTAAAAGGTTTGACGCATAGTAAACCTGATATGATTTCGATTCAGCTTAAAACGCTTAAATCTAACTTGAAGTTGCCGCCAATCGTTCTGCCGAATTTCGACGGCGATCAAAGGAAATTCGCTTCATTTATTGATTGCTTTAATATTACTGTGCACAATAATGATTCGTTGTCAGATTCGGAAAAGGTATTTTATTTGTGCGGTCAGCTTTCGGGCAAGGCTTTGGCGTCGATCGCTGGCATTGTTCCGTGTGGGGAAAATTACCAGCTGATCTATTCTACTCTAGTAGATAAATACGACGACGTGAGACAGCTTGGATCGATATATCTAAATGAATTATTTAATTACAAACAATTAATCACACCTTCCGCTGAAGGATTGAATGATTTTATCGATTGTTTTGTTACGGCCGCTGCCGCTTTTGATAAGTTGAAAATAGAAGATAAAAAAGAATTTATATTCTTGTATATAGCTCTGAGTAAAATCGATTCAGAGACCGCTCGTATGTTTGAAAATTCAGTACGCTCTGAAAAGTTGCCTACGTATGATAGCTTTGTTGTTTTTATTAAAGAACAGGCCAAAATACTGGAACGCAGAGGTGATCCTAGCGTATTAGATTCTGTCTCGATATTGCGACCTCAAAAACCATTTAATTGCCATAAGGATATGCCTACGAAGATCACTCACGCCTTTGTTTCATATGGCGAGGCGCGAGCTCCTTGCAACTTATGTAATTCTATACATGATCATTTTTATCAATGTTTTGCATTTAAACGTATAATAAACCCACGTGAACGTTACGAATTTATTAAAAGACAGGGTTCTTGTGTCAAGTGCCTTAGTCGAAGACACAAAAGTGCTAAATGTCGTTCAAGTCAATTATGTGAGAATTGTAAATCTAATACTCACCATTCGCTATTACATTTTTTCGATAAGTCTTCGATGGTAATGCCATCGAAGGGCCCAGATTCTACGTCACGTGACGAGATCACTAGGGCCAGCGGCGCCAGCATGGACCGTGTCCGCGGCGGCGACGGCGCCCTCGCTCCCCCGCCGCTTGCGCCTGCGGCCTCTGCGTCTCCCGCACCACGCGCGTGTGGACCTGCTCCCGCTGCTACAGCTCCGCTTTCGTGTGCCGTAGCGCAGGTTT
>OZ020282.1:4991077-5056071 GCA_963971205.1 Aethes cnicana
CCGCAGCGGCCGCCGGCGACGCTGCTGACCGGCTCGCTCATCTAAAATGTGACCCTCTTTTGTATCGTATTCTTTGGAAAATATAATTCAGATTCAGATATTTTTATTGGTAATAAATATTACAAGTCATACATTTACATTGGTGGATTACATCAGAATAATAGTACATTCGCATTACTTAATTAATTTACATTATTTATAATTTTAATTTATAAAATTCGAGTAATGAAATTTTTAATTTCTAACTGATTAATTTATATTTTACCCTATTTATACAATGTAGTATGAAACAAGTACCTAGTTTCATCAAGTTGCATGCGTGGGTCAACGGTCCCTCGAGATAAACTCGTGTATGCTGTAGCACGCTAGCCCCTCCAGCATGTGCTTGAGTTTGGCGGCGAAGGCCGCGTCGCTGGCGGCGCCTGTGGCGTGCGCGGGCAGCGAGTTGTAGAGGTGCACCCCGAGCTCGTCGGCGGCGGCGCGCGCCGCGGCCAGCCGGCGTCACTGCACGAGGAGGGTCGGCGGCCCGTGGGCTACTCGCGGGTGCTTTAACGTGCATTGCCTATATTGGTTGAGGTTTGATCATATACCTTTACAGGCTGTAAGTATGTAAATACTAGGTAGTGTGAGTATTTTTTGTTGTATGAATAGTTTTTCAGCGGGATGATCGTAGGGTTTCCGCGTAATTGCATCAGTTTATATCTCTTTATTGATTTATTCATTTAACTAACCGGTTATGAAGGCTGCGTTTTCACCAGAGATGAGCGAGGATACGTTGCGAGGCGTGTTTTTTTTCATCAACCAATAGAAACACTTCATTTATTTACAGCGGAGCGAGAATAGATAATTGAAGTTTCTATTGATTGATGAAAAACACATCCCTCGCAACGAATCCTCGCTCATCTCTGGTGGAAACGCAGCTTAACACATTCCCTGTCCCCATATAAAATGACAGCACAATCTCACAAGTCCAACTGACGTATGTATACGTATCTTAGTATGAAGCAGTGACTCCATAGTGGGAGCATGGACTTGTGAAAAAAAGCTTCATGTCCCCACATTGATTGGGGGCCTTCGGACAGGGAACGTGCTAAAAGATCGAGTAGGTACTAATACTAATGGCAAACTCGCTAAAGGCTCTACCTCTGCTGATGTTCTTTAGAACGGCTAGATTCCCGAATGCCAGTTGTCCATAGGTAAACATGTAAATATTATATCAGCAGCATAAGTAACCGCGTCAGTCATAGACAGCCTACGCTACACAAGGTGCCCAAGACTGACTGCACTGTATGCGAAATAATTCAAGGATGAGTGTGAAGTCTGCTATCCGCACTGGGCCCTAGTGGGGACTATAGCCCGAACCCTCTCGAGATGAGAGGAGGCCTGTGCCCAGCAGTGTGCCGTAAGGTTCTTTTTATAATATCGGTAATCAATCTACTTCCACGACACATCTGGAGCACCTTATTCCACGAGCTCTATTAGAAAAAAACTAATACACTTTTCTGTTTCATTTCAGCTATATCACTAAGCAGCTGAAATGAAATACCATATTTCGGAGGATATTGAAATTTTACTGCTCGCTCGCTCGCGCTCGTAAAGCGCGGCGGCGCGACGCTAACAGGATATACCTACTCGGAATGAGGTGAATGTGCCAAACTCCGAGCAATGGCTATAAAACGCCACAGTCATTGCTTGCTCCCAATCGGCTTAGAGCAAATGACGCTCGGAAATACCCTCTTACGTGTGATGTACCAAGCCTAACAGGACCGTTCATCACCGTCAGGTCCCACATTTTACTGGCTATATTTTTAGATATCATGGGTCAAACTCGGGCAGGCCTTTTGACGATATTTCAGCTACCAATACGGAAATACCCAACATGTGTTCGTGGGTATATGAACCACTCTTATATCTACAGTTTATCTACAACTAGCTTCTGCCCGCGACTTCGCCCGCGTGGAATTCGGTTATCGCGCTCCCGCGGGAACTATGCGTTTTTCCGGGATAAAAAGTAGCCTATGTCCTTTGCCTTTCCCGGGACCCCAACTATCTCCATGCCAAATTTCATCCAAATCGGTCCAGCGGTTGAAGCGTGAAGAGGTAACAGACAGACAGACAGACAGAGTTACTTTCGCATTTATAATATTAACTAGCTTCTGCCCGCGACTTCGCCCGCGTGGAATTCGGTTATCGCGTTCCCGCGGGAACTATGCGTTTTACTGGGATAAAAAGTAGCCTATGTCCTTTCCCGGGACACCAACTATCTCCATGCCAAATTTCATCTCAATCGGTCCAGCGGTTGAAGCGTGAAGAGGTAACAGACAGACAGACAGACAGACAGACAGAGTTACTTTCGCATTTATAATATTAATATGGATTAATATGGATATGGATTAATATAGATGTATCGTTTTAGAAATGTCGAGGCATCAATGTTAATCGCGAGTACATCTCTCACCTTCGATTTGCTAACGATATTGTAGTCATGGCTGAGACCATGGAAGAACTCAGTACTATGCTCGCTGACCTCAGCAGAGTTTCCGATCGAGTTGGTCTTAAAATGAACATGGACAAGACAAAAATTATGTCTAATGTCCATGTTGTGCCAACTCACGTAATAATCGGAGGCTCTGCGCTCGAAGCTGTTGACCATTAAAACTTCGAGAAAGAGGTCAATCGTCGAATCCGACTAGACTGGGCAGCGTTCGGGAAGCTTCGCAGTGTCTTTTCGTCCAAATTACCGCAGTGTCTCAAGTCGAAAGTCTTCGACCAGTGTGTGTTGCCAGTGATGACTTATGGTTCCGAGACGTGGGCGCTTACGATGGGTCTCATAAGAAGGCTCAGAGTCACTCAGAGGGCAATGGAAAGGGCTATGCTCGGGGTTTCTCTCCGTGATGGAATCAGAAATGAGGATATCCGCAGTAGAACTGGGGTCACCGACATAGCCCGAAGAATTGCGAACCTTAAGTGGCAGTGAGCGGGGCACATTGCTCGCAGGACTGATGGCCGATGGGGCCGGAAAGTTCTCGAGTGGCGTCCGCAAACCGGGAGACGAGCTGTCGGTAGGCCTCCAAAAAGATGGAGCGACGACCTCGTGAAGATCGCGGGAGACCGGTGGAAGCAAGTAGCACAGGACCGGTCTGAGTGGCGAGCCTTGGGGGAGGCCTATGTCCAGCAGTGGACGTCTTTCGGCTGAAATGATGATGATGATGTTTTAAAAATCGTTACTCAATTTTTGCTTTCATTCAATAAATTAGAGATGCGCCCACAGAGATCTGTGTTCTGTGGATGCGCCCGAAATGCAGACAGCTCACTAGGTAATGGTGTTATGCAAAATTTGGGGATATTTTATTTATGTAGGTAGGTACATACTGAATATTTCTCAATTCCAAACAGTATAAAAATACGACCGGAGGCCTGTTTGTTTGTTGAAAACTTGTTTTTAACAAATTGACCCGAACCGATATTATGCCGAACTATAAAACAAACATGTGAAAAGTTCCAAAAGAGCTGGCCAGGCGAAATACGCGTTAGGTGGCCTCATATAAAATAAAAATATGCGTCCAAGCTGTAACAGCGAAATAATAATTCATATTGAGGGGAGAGGGGGTTGGGGAGGGGGGGCAGCACCCACTTTGCATAGGTAGTTGTAGCGGATTGGTTCATTAAAACACGTAAACTTGCTTGAAAACTTATAATCGGTGGTGAAAATTTGTAGCCGAAAAAGGCGCGCGGTGACAGAAGAGACGATAGTCAATTGTTTTTATATTTTTAATATTGTGCCAGCCAGGTTGGAACTGCAACCTCTTTATAAGTAGTTTCATAGTTTTTAAGATGGATTTTATTTATTATATATTGAAATAGGTGGCGGTACAGTCGTGCATAGAAAATAATACCTACACAAAATAAACTTAACTATTACGAGCTCAATTGCGTCGCCTACAATCCCACCCCTTAGTGGCGACTAGTCGTCACTACAACCTTCTGGTAAAGTAGAGCGACGCGTGTCACCTGTCGCTGCAGCGTGCCCGTGTGCACGCGCACTTTGACCTGTGCAGGTGTCCATAGTCTCCGGAGTGAAATCGCACTCACTACCTACACCGTGCCACCATGAACCTTTGCGCCATTGCCAGCAGAATAGACTTCGTACGGCTACTTTGCGTATTATAGGTCTGAGCTTCAGTACCCAAATACGTTGCAGCAACTCATTAAGAAATACAAATAGGCTTCCTCGATGGATCAGGTCCCCAGTCCACTTACTTACAGGTGTCCTTGGAATACATGGGCGTTGAGACCATACGTCCTGAAAATTTACTGTAGACGCGTCCACGCGAGTCGCCACTGCGCCGGGCGTGGAAGTTCCTTCGAGCATGGCAGTATAGTCAAATGGTAACTCACCCGAGTTGTTTGAATTTTGTACTCCGAAGCGTGGTAGGTTACATGCGTGACTGCTGCTGGAGAGTTGATTTTCCTTTTGTTCTCGAGCGTAGCCATCTGTGAGCAAATTACTTACGTGCTTCCTGCAGCGTTCCGCGTACGCGTCAGCGACAGCGAACTTGCGCGGAACTCTGGATGTAGAGTCGTACGAATCAGGTACGGTAGATAAGTCCAATTTGGAAGACAGCTCGTCCTCCCGATGGTCGCCGATGACGTCGAGTATATGATACCTTTCTTCGCGAAACTAAGTAGATTTTTGAATACAAGCTAAAGGAGAGGAATGTTTAGTCGGGTCATGTAATTCAGTAGTGCTATTATTTACAGTGTGACAGAGATGAAACACGTTGGCAGCGTTGGAGTGAGTGCGACCGCAATTCCCATGAATTGACCAGCCTAGTTCACAACGAGACGCGTAGGGCTCGTGTTTGCTGCCGCGGACTATTTCCAGTGGCGCAATCAGATAACAATTATCTTCCCCTATAAGTAGACGAGGCGTTACACGACTTTTACATACATGGTTCTTAATACTAGACAAATGTGTACAGTTTAAATGGTTGGTAATAGATAAATCTTGCTCTGGAAGATTCAACCTAGAGACTTTACGTAACCTAATGTCAAAATAACTGTCTCTATTTTCACCACTTATCTGAGCGTTCACGATAGGCGCGTTCTGTTCGTGCACCTCCAGTCCAAACGCATCGATGAACTTGATATCACTCGATTGCTCGCTGTGTAGACCTAACTCAGCAGCTAAGTCCGCATCGATTATTGATACTGAGGCTCCATCGTCCAACAAGGCGTATGTAGTAATCACACCGTTAGGTCCATTTAACATCACTGAAACCACTTTTAGTAACACATGATCCCCTGAAGAACACTTCTCCTGATCGTGCGCGACGTGAGCGACGGTACCGCGCGACGAGGGCGCCGGCGACGGCGGCGGTGACGGCGGCGGCAGCGCGCGGACAGCGTTCGGCTCGCTCGGCTCGGGCGGCGGGTCGTTGACCGCATCAGCTGCTCCCGATGACGAAGGCTTCTTCCAGTGCAACATGTTGTGATGTGCGAGCCCACAACCATCCGTGTCGCATACAGGCGCGGAGCATTCGTTCGTGTCATGCCGTGATGTTAGACAACAATAACACAATCTTTGTGCTTTAACAAACCTCCATCTGTCGCGACGCATTGCTCGTCTGAATAGCCGGCATTCTGGTAATAAATGTGCTGTCTTTTTGCAAAAAATGCAATTGCTGTCTTGCTCCACGGCGGTAGTAGCAAGGATAGGGCGCACACGGAACCTCGCGTCGTCTACTCGCTTCGTCGGCGGCGGCGGTGGGGCAAGCACCTTGGGTTCCCGTGGCTGTGTCATACCGACTAATGACAACATTTGCGCTTCGTGCTTTAGAAATGCTGCAATTAGTTCCAACTTTGGCTTATTTTCACTCAACCTGTGGTACGCAAAGTCAGTCCATTTACCGATCAAGGTGTTCGGTAGTTTGCTAAGAATAGCTGACACAAGCTCGGGGCTGCGTAAATAATCATTTTGATTGAGAGCACGTATAGTCGCTACGCAGTTATTAATTTTGACGGAAAAGTTAATCAAGTCATGCTGGTAAGAGCTAGGTAACGCAGGTAGCTTCTTCAGCTGTGTTGTTAAGTTGAAGATAATGATATCAGAACGACCAAACCTCAGTTCAAGAGCCTCCATAACAGCTGTTGGCGGGGTGTTGCCAATGAGAAGATCGGTGACGGCCTCCTTAGCTTCGCCTCGTAGAGCTCTGCGTAGCCTCCACAGGTTCTCTGAGTCACTGAACTTGCACACCCGCGTCGAATCCTCATAGGCGTTCTTGAAATGTAGCCACTCTATACAGTCGCCGTCAAAGAAGGGCAAATCACGTGGCGTAGACAGACGGCTGAGAAGTCGATGTTCGTGCTGAGTCGCCGAGGTGGTAATCATGTCCTTCAATGTTAGCGCCAGTTGCTGTACACTATCGAAGGGAACATCGGTACTCGGAACTGGATGGACTTGATGTTCGGCTGCCGACGTAATCGGCTGGCGCTGAGTAGAGCGGCCGGGTTCAGAATGACCTTGTTGTAGCCACTGCTCGACGTTTGAACTAACACAGTCGTCGAGTATGCTACCCACGTGGCTGCCATTCCCACCTTGTGACTCTTCAGCGTCAACTTGGGCTAAATCCGCTTTCAGTTTCTTATCAATAAGCGCCAGCTGAATTAAGGCCTTCGCTTCAGCGGCTTCTAGTTCTAGTTGTTTGCGCCTAGCAACAGTCGATGACATCGAACGCTTCGATTTCGTAGACGCAACTGAACGACACACTCGTTCCTGCTCAGTCGGCCGTGTTGAACATTGGCTGCCGCGAGCTGGTAATGTGACCTCTGGCTCCGTAGGCGCATCGACTTGAGCACTCGCCGATTCCATTTGCGCTTGTTGTTCTTGCAGTTGTTGACGCGTTAAAACTCTATTCGGCGGAGTTGTAAACATCGCGCTTGTTGATCCGGTTCGATATGACCAATTATTGTAGCGGATTGGTTCATTAAAACACGTAAACTTGCTTGAAAACTTATAATCGGTGGTGAAAATTTGTAGCCGAAAAAGGCGCGCGGTGACAGAAGAGACGATAGTCAATTGTTTTTATATTTTTAATATTGTGCCAGCCAGGTTGGAACTGCAACCTCTTTATAAGTAGTTTCATAGTTTTTAAGATGGATTTTATTTATTATATATTGAAATAGGTGGCGGTACAGTCGTGCATAGAAAATAATACCTACACAAAATAAACTTAACTATTACGAGCTCAATTGCGTCGCCTACAGTAGTTATTTCGGTGAAATCCCGCGCACCCAGCTCTCATGTAATTAAGAGATTAAAGATCAGCGAGTGCCGTGGAGCTCGCCGAGATTTTTCATTTCAATTTATTTATCTAATATATAAAATTCTCGTGTACAAGTTTATAACCAAACTTCTCTGAAACGGCTGGACCGATTCTAATGAAATTTGGAGTATATGTTCAGTAGGTCTCAGAATACGACGTAAGCTATTTTTCATACACAAAAAACTAAGGCGGTACGAAGTCCGCGGGGTCAGATAGTCCGACGTGTAAAAGTGTCCCTATGTGGCCAATTTGCTGAATAAATGATTGAATTTTGAAAAGCTCTTACTAATATTATAAATGTGAATGTGTATTTGTTTGTCCTTCCTTCACGTCGCAACGACTGGACCGATTTGTATGAAATTTGGTATGGGCACTGTAGCCAAAATGACTTGATGGATTTTAGATTTGTGAGGTGTCATAGAAGAATTAAGGTAAACTTAGAATGAAAACCTTCAAACAAATCAGAGTAGGCCCGAAATAAGTGTTAAATAATAATAGATGTCGCTGCCTAGGTAACCTGCATACAAATTTGAACTTCATGAGCAACATCTAGATGGCACTGTACACTGCACTGTGAAGTATGAATGAAGCTGCCTGGCTATTTCCGATGTACGCCGTAATGTAAGGAGATTGACAGTCTTATACATTGTCTCGCGAGTGACACTGTACCACCTATGTCAAAACTTTTCAGGATCACACGCATGGTATTCATTTAACATCTTTATCCATTGTAGCCCATGACGCATATAAGTATAGGTCGTTAGCGTTGGACCTGCAGTGCCGATATAATGCATCGTTGGCGTGGAAAAGGTTAATAAAGGAAGCAGAGATACCTGCATAGCTCGACAACAGAACTCTACTGACGGTGTGTCGCAGAATCTCTGAACAAAAAGCGTTACGAAACGGCGCTTTCCCCGATTGCATGTAAAAAGGTTCCTGAGCAAAGTGCAGTTGCAGTATGAAAGGTAACTTTGTGCACAACGCCGGCTGTTACTGCACTCCTAATTAGTAATGTTCGCTTTTGTGTGCTGCATCAAAGCTGTGCGTTGCCAACGCTTCCCCAACCCTATTGTAATGACTATACCTACTGATTTTTTTCATATCTTTTGTAAGAGCCAATTGCGTTCTTTGTTTAATGCTTTACCGCCCACAAAGAGTTAACCGCAGTTTTACGTATTTTTCTGCGCTAAACCGCTATGATTAAACAATAGACGAGTTAGGCGATCACAAAATGACCGCTGACTTCGCTTACTTCCATGAGAAACGCAATTAGTATGTGTGGACGTTACGTAAAATACTTAAATTTTATTTAATTTTTCTCGCATTTTTTTACTTATACTGCGAATAATTAACAAAAGTTATTACTTGACTTTGACACTAAACTTTTATCTAACTAATTAAACAGTGATATCGGATATAAATAAGCTACTTAGTAGGTATTATCAGCTATCTAAAAACAATCATTGAGCAGGCAGTACCTACACGACGACACAGATTTGACTCTAGCAAAAATTTGCGCTTTAAAGCTTAATATTTCACAAACGGGTTCCTAAATCGAAAAACGGTTCTCAATGGGGTATGCGGGAAAAATAAATAACATCCCCACTTAATTTACATATAGGGAAGATACCTACGCAAAAAAAACAATTTTTATTTTACCACTTAGTCGGTGCGACCAATATGTAGGTACATATATTCATGTCAAATTACAGCTTTCTAAAACTAAGCATTTCCGAGCTATACTGCGGAAGACTGACAGACGGACAGAATGCAAGACCGCAAGCGGACAGAATGCAAGAACGGACCGCCACGGCGAAGCTATAAAGGTTCCATGTGAACTACAGAACCCTAAAAATAAGCAATACACAAAATCGTCGAATGCAAACATTGATCTATTATGAGTAAGGATTCACAATCAGCCGGAGAAAAATGGCCCATCAAAAGGGGTGCCCGAACAACTCGGGCACCCGTTTC
This sequence comes from Aethes cnicana, assembly GCA_963971205.1. Taxonomy (NCBI): domain Eukaryota; kingdom Metazoa; phylum Arthropoda; class Insecta; order Lepidoptera; family Tortricidae; genus Aethes; species Aethes cnicana. The sequence goes on from OZ020282.1 coordinate 5,000,377, forward strand.
GCGCTCAGTAAATTTGACACTTAAGTCTTATGGGGTTACGTTTACTTTTGTATAAAATATTTATCTTGACACATACGATAAAGAGGCGTTATTAGCATATTGGAACGTATTTTCTAATGTCAGTTTGCTCCATATATTTTGACATATTCTGTTAGGAACTGTTCGTCCATATGTTATTATAGGTCAATGAATGCAAACGTGTTTTTTTCCATTTTTTTCCCAATTGACAGAAAAATTCTGACGCTCGCCGGAAGATAAGATTCTGATTAGAATTTTTCTGACAGTGTGCGGGGTCTATACAAAATGTATGCACCGAGTATTCTATTCTATATAAACTTCTTCTTCAGTCTTGGACACTTCGCCAATATCAAAGTAAGGGCCACAGGCCTGCAAGTTGTTCGGTAATAAAGGTAATCGTACGGTGTAAATGATTAATAAAATCAAATTGGAGAAACTCAACAAACCCATCTTGGGTGACGGCATAGACGTAAATAATACGAAGTATTATTTATGTCTATGGGTGACGGCCATTGAGAAACTCTCATATGCACCGGCTATCTTCCGGCGAGCGTCAGAATTTTTCTGTCGGAAAATTTCTTATAATGTGCGGCCGGTTTTAAGTGGCAATTTTAATCTCATTATATTATTGTACTTTAAATGCGCTAAACTTGTATATTTCTCTGTTTATTTATGTTTAAATAATCGCTGACAAAACAGGTTAGCTCTCCTTTTCACACTTTTTTATTGCCCGGTTTCTAAGCCCGATTTAAATGCGGAACATGTCAGAACATGACACAAAGATCATGATGAAATATGAGGTGACATTTGTCATCGGCCAAAATTTTATAAATTTGTATATTTACATTTTGATACCACAATCATGTTTTGTAGTTTAAAATAAGGTAGCAATAATTTGTTTAGTTTAATTCCGCGTGATGGTTCTGATTGTTTGCGGTTGACGGTAGTTTGATAGCTCGTATAGTGATCGGTAACTGCGGGATGATCGAGGCGGGTGGCGCCGACAGCGGCGCGGCGGAGGCCCTGCCGTCCAGCCCTGTCCCTCAGGCAGACCCGGCGAGTTCCAACCGGGTATGATATTACAGAATAAGTACAGCACAGTCATACCAAAACAATCCTTAGCATGAGCTGGGCGCACATTTGGGCCACACGACGCGTATCATGATCGTTAGTGTGGTGTGGATGCAAAAAGATCGCAATCATGCTACGTGCAGTGTCTGGTTGCTACGCTTATACTTAATAAAATATACCCCACGCACTCGCTATCGGATATACATATCAATCAAGGTTGGCAGGTATGGACGTGTTTGAGTAAGTACCCGTGATCGCTCGAGGCGGTTTTTCCCCAATCATAAAGATCTTTTATGCTTAATTAAAATTATGTATTTGAGGCTGAAATTCAGCGATACCATTGGTAAACTAGACTTGGAAAGAAAAAAAAGACCATAATATTTATATCATACACAAGGCACACACTGTTATGATTGAAACAACAAAAATTAATCTTATCTTATAAACAAATACCGCGTCTGATATATTCGAAAGTACTTACCTATTTATTTTATGTTTATTGTATGCAGTGCAGCAACTATTTCTATTTGTATTTTCTTTACCCGCACTGTTGACTGCTAGCAAAGGCTTCCTTCTTTCTTCGATCCATCTCAGCACAACAAAACGCGCGAATGAGGGCGAACAAGTAGGTTTAGGACTTGACATTATAAGGACGTGACCACTTGACCAGCCCAATTCCATTTCAGGCCATTACTAAAAATCTACTAATACAATGATTGACATCACATCATAGTCAAATTATACACTAACCGTTCCCTTCGTCCAGGACCATCCAAAAGAAGAGGAAGACATGGCACGGCGCGAAGCAACGTTCCGTTTCACAATCAACAATATCAGTCAGTTGAAAGAAAAGGTCCTCTCACCACCGTGTTACGTCAGATGTCTCCCGTGGAAGATCTTAGCTCTGGTCAGGAACACGACGACTCCGGATCGCCAGCAGGAGAAGGCTTTAGGGGTGTTCCTCCAGTGCAATGGGGAATGTGAGTCTCCGGGCTGGTCGTGCTACGGACTGGGGGAACTGAAGTTGCTCACTCACAAGGCAGATGGGGAGCACGTGTGCAAGAAGCTACACCATATGTACCACTGGTAGTATTTATCCAAGTTTACGTGGTCCTGAAAATCGGGCGCAATTTATACCAGTCAAAGAAAATCCCATCAATATTAGACATTTTCAGTATCATCATACCGAATTGCGAGATATATACATACACTAACAGGATTTCACAGCATTACCCGATATAGGACCACATTTTGTTTGACATGCTAGAATGAAAACTGAGCTTATTAGGGCAGTCATTGAAGCATTATTGCTCCGAATTTTTTTACTGTGAACCGAATTGCATACAATTTTGGAATTAGGTTCATCTTACCCTTAACTTCAAAAGTGAAAATGATTTGAACTCCGCAACCACCCTGGGGGTGGTTGCCACCCCTTCTCGGCGGTGAATTATTTTTTTTTCAAACTAACCTCGGATATCGACAGAAGGCCTAATTTTAAGCAAAAAATCATCTATAAAGTTTTTCAAAAAATCCAATACTTTTCAAGTTATTGGCAATTGAAAATTCGCAATTTTTTCACGTTTTTCATCGGGTTTTTGCAAATATCTCCAAAAATATACGTTTTATCGAAAATTTAATAAAGAACAAAATTGTAGCAGGTAAAACAATGAACAATTTGGTTATTTATAAAGTATTCTAAGTGCATTATTATGCTAGATATTAAAGATCAAAGCCGTTTTTTATTTTGTCTGAAATTTAATCGATGTGGTCAATGCCATCTAGCGGCGAGCAGATGCATTTTATGCATTCTAATACAAAAGGGTTTTGTAGTGCTTGAAATAAGCTTTAAAATGAGCACTATTAAAAGTCTTTTGCACGCAAAATAAGTGAGCTGTATTGCAAATAAGGGGAGCATCTAATGTTTTTTCTTTTAAATCAATGGGTTTCATAAGTGCCATTTCCACCAAAATTAAAATTAATCGTATTCCGCCTAGAATTAACTTTATTATGAAGAGTTTGATAGATAGTATGAGTTTGGCTGCTTCAGGACACATATTTTTCAAAAAAGTCACGATTAAAAGAAAAACAAAATTTCAAATTTAAAAAAAGCCTACTTTTATATTCATAATATCTCAAAAATGACGACAGATACGTATAAAAGTGTAAAGATTAAAATTTTTGGTATTTTTCTGACAAACAATTTGGTTTATTTGTTTTTTCTGTCAAACAAAAATTGACGGAGATATGATTGTTTAAAGAGCGCGTGGCAGCGCAATCACAGCCTCTCTTAAGCCCTTTAACCCTTCACCGTAGTCGCGGGGATCATCGTAGAGAGCTGAAAATTGGCATGCAGGTTCCTTGGGGAGCGTAGGGGAGCACTAAGAAAGGACTTCCCGAAATTCCCACGGGAACGGGAAAAAATGTTTTTTTAACATTTTAAGGCGCGTACGTAGTCGCGGGGATCATCGTAGAGAGCTGAAATTTGGCATGCAGGTTCCTTGGGGAGCGTAGAGGTCCCGATATTCCCACGGGAACGGGAAAAATGGGGTAAAAAGGAAATGATTGATGAGTTCACTAAAACATTCTTTAAACCAGTCTGCTATTACCTAAATAATAAATTTTGGCACTAAACTATTTATTCATAAGAGATTAATGAAATAAAAAAAAAGGAAAAATCTATACATCTGTAGAAGAAGTCGCGGCTGAAAATTGAAAATTAAAAGAAACTACCAAGTCAAAGGGACTATATGAACGATACTGAACACAAAATAACGATTTTTAGAAAAAAATACTGTATGTATGTATGTCCTGATTTAACTCGAAAACTACTGGACGGATTGAAACAAAATTTGGTATGGGGATAGTTTATAACACTGGTCAACATATAGGCTACTTTTTATCCCGAGAAAATGCATAGTTCTCGCGGGAAGGCTATTAACAAATTCCACGCGGACGAAGTCGCGGGCAGAAGCTAGTTTTATATAATTTGTAAATATTTTATTCAATAAATGGCAATTTTTTACTCTAAATTAAATTATTTTTAAATATTAATCATATATATTTACTGTTTTAATTTAGGGGTAGTGTTAAGGGTAGAAAAGCTTAAGAATATGATAATCATTTTCGAGAGTGTGGAATAATATTTAAATCCTTTTCATTTTATCAAAAAAAAAAATAACAATTTTTTATCAAGGGGTAGTTTTCAAGGGTTGAAAGGGGGTTAAAATTTTGATAATTATTATAGAGAATATAAAATATTACTTACTCTATACTTACATCTTTTTATGTCATACCAAAGTATTTTTTTGTGATTTTTTCAATTTAGGGGTTGTTTGCAAGGGTTGTAAGATTTTCAAGGGTTTGTATGTTATGTTAGAAAATACTTTACAATTTCACCACTTACTATTAGACATGTTTTCTAGCGATAAAATGGCTCAATATCAATATTTCCATTAAGGGGTTGTTTACACCCCTTAAAATAATAGGCGGAGTTCAGATCATTTTCACTTTTGAAGTTAAGGGTAAGATGAGCCTAATTCCAAAATTTCATGCAAATCGGTTCACAGTAAAAAAATTCGGAGGTAAGACCGTATTTTTCGCTTCAATGACTGCACTATATATATATTTGTTACTTGAAATAATTAAATTAAAGTTTTAATTATTTCAACGCCAATGAGGGTTATGTCCGCACCGCAAATTGTATGCCAGCGACGGATTAATACGTCATGACTCATGGCGTACCTATAACGGATCAGGGAGTTAAATTGATATTTTTAGTAGGTACTTACTGTCGACATACTAATATTTTTCTACTATCAATGATATTTATGACGGTCGGATTGGTCCAGTTGGTAGTGATCCTGCCTTCTGTTCCGATGGTCGCGGGTTCGAGTCCCACTCGGGGCAAACTTTGTGTGATGTACACGAATGTTTCTACTCGAGTCATGGATGTTTAGTATTTATATATGTATGTATTTCTCTATATAAGTATTTATGTCGTTGTCTAGCACCCATAGTACAAGCTTTGCTTAGTTTGGGGCTAGTACAATAGTCAATATGCATGAAATGTCCCAAAATATTTATTTATTTATTTATTATTATTTATTTTTATTATTTCTCTAATCGTGCGTTTTTTTTTGTGATAAATAAAAGATCTCATATTATCTACAAATAAGTGTCTACTAGTCTGGCTTTAAGAAATTAACCTGTATATTTTCATAAATATTATTACTTACATGCATTATAATTATAATGAACTTGATAGCAAAGAAGACGACTGGGGCTTCGCGCACTTCATATCTTGGAAGGACCTGATGGATCCGAACAACAGCCTGGTCAAAGATGACTCCATCACGATAGAGGCCCACGTGGTGGCCGAGGCCCCCCACGGAGTATCGTGGGACTCTAAGAAGCACACTGGTTGTATTGGTAAGGAACTTTAAATATTGTATCTTAAAAAAGTGGTAGCATTAAAGAGACATTGCGAGAGTGAGAATTTGAAAGTTCTCTTAAACTGTAGTCGCCAATCTATCCTATATTTTAATTGGGCACGTGCCTAACTAAATTCTGAAGGGTTCTGAGAAAATAACAGTACTAATCACCAAGATGATCATGGTACTGGATACTCACCAAGCAAGTTGTAAATGTTAATGTAGACAAATACCAAGGTGAACATATAGCACAGTCTGTCTGTCACGCACGCTTAACGTTCCTCTCTTCCGTTCAAGGGCTAAAGAACCAAGGTGCTACTTGCTACATGAACTCCCTGCTGCAAACTCTGTTCTTCACGAACGTCCTCCGTAAGGCCGTGTACAAGATACCGACGACGGGTGACGATAGCTCGTGTTCCGTGGCCTTCGCGTTGCAGCGAGTGTTCTTCGATCTCCAGTTCTCGGACAAACCTGTGGCGACGAAGAAACTCACGAAGAGCTTCGGATGGGAAACATTCGATTCGTTTATGCAGCATGACGTTCAGGAATTTCTTCGGGTGAGTTGACGAAAATAGAGGCGCTGTAGACATTTTTGCATGCGGATTTTATTTCAAGCGACTTCAATAAAGGTGGGCGTTCTAATGGTCCACGGTACATATGAATTTTTGCATGTTCACTGATATCTCTGCCAATAATTGTGAATTGTTTTTGGCACGTTTGACATAAATTCCGCTATACCCACCGCCCCTATTTTAAAATGTATCAGAAAAAAATTAAAACCGCCCTAACTCTCCGATAGACTGCCTTGACTTGACACCGACATCGCAGTCTATCCGAGTTTAAAGCCGGTTTTTTTTTAATTTAAAACTGTTTCTGTAACATAGTAAAAAATATTTTAAAGAATGTTTGAAGTAAAAGTTTACCAAACAGAACAACCGGCACTGGAAAATCCTTTATGGAGCGATATCAGCTTTATCCTACATAGAGACTTTTACATACTTAGAAATTTTTTTTGTTCAGGTGCTCCTGGATAAGTTAGAAAATAAGATGAAAGGCACGGTAGTGGAAGGGACCGTACCAAAATTGTTTGAAGGCAAAATGACGTCTTTTATAAAATGCAAACATGTCAACTGCACAAGCACGCGCGTCGAAACTTTCTACGACATTCAACTTAGCGTTAAGGGGAAGAGCGACAGTAAGTATATTAACTTTACTTAAAACAATTTCAAGTAGTTACTATCAACCAGTTTAGTCGGAAATATAGATGCAGACAGAATAAATTTCGAGGTCGCTTTCCTTGCACTGAACAATTTTATTTATTTATTTAAACTTCATTGCACTTACAAAATGTATACAATTGGCGGACTTAATGCTAAAGGATTCAAACGCTTCAAGAACTAGTGCATTACTTACGTTACGTTTGACATCAAAAATAATTGATAATTGCTAGTAACCTGCAGTTTTCGTCATGCTTTTTTTCTTCTCATAGTCTACGAGTCGTTCAAAGACTACATCAGCACGGAGCTTCTGGACGGAGAGAACAAGTACGACGCCGGCGAGCATGGACTCCAGGAGGCCGAGAAGGGGGTCCGCTTCGACGTGTTCCCGCCTGTACTACATCTGCACCTCATGCGGTTTCAATACGACCCCAAAACCGACAGCTCCGTCAAGTTCAACGACCGGTGAGCCCGTGACATCACAGCTGTGGCTCGTAGCGCCCTCAGTCTCCGAGAAGAAGGGAGTTATATTCGCGTCGTTCCCGCCCGTGCTGCACCTGCACCTCATGCGGTTCCAGTACGCCCCCATCACCGACAGCTCCGTCAAGTTCAACGACCGTTGATCTAGTTTTTAATTCAGTCATCAACAGCTTTAACTTTACAGCAGTACCCATACAGTATGCATATCTGGAGGGCGTTATTTTCGTGTCAAACCGTCCTGCTCAACGACGCCTCCGTAAAGTTCGAGTGTTGGACGATGTTACAACAGCTGTGACTTACCAAGCCAGCTGCAGGTCTGAAGAGCGTCATACTCGATTCATTCCCGCCTTTTCACCGACATCTCCGTCAATTTCAATGAAAAGAGTATTCATCACAAGACTGTCCAAAGAAAGTTTAATTCCCAGTTTTTCTCATTAAAATATCATAAGTCCACGTCCATCTCACCATAACATCTAAGTTGACCTGTCAAACTAAAAACTAAATAATTATATCGATACCTAGGAAATATTTCGGTCATCGTTCCAATTGTATATCTGACGTTACGCTTTCACTCGTCTCCACTTCCTGGTTTTGAACATCTTGCAGATCAATTTGAAAACCGTTTAAAAAATGCATCATATTTTCTATCGCTAAAAGTTTGAACCTTTTTTGTTTATGAACAGGTTCGATTTCTACGAGGAGATCAACCTGGACACTTACCTCCAAGAGATGCCGCAGACCCCAGCGCATTACACGTTGCACGCAGTCCTGGTGCACTCGGGCGACAACCACGGCGGGCACTACGTCGTGTTCATCAATCCCAAGGGCGACGGGAAGGTAGGCATCCCTATAATAATCATCGTCATCATGTCAGCCAGACGATGTCCACTATGAGCGTTACGGGCTCGCACGCATACCGGTCTTGCGCCACTGGCATCCATCAGATTCCCGCAATATTAACCAGGATGGCGCTCCATCTTGTTGGAGGTCTACTGCCAACTCTTCTCCCGGTGCGCGAACGCCCGGTGTTTCGTTTACTCAAAGTCAGAATCAACCCTGAGTGCCCTGAACTTGGAGTCTATTGCCTCAAAATATGTGATACAAAAGAGATTCCTTTTATCAATTCGGAACTAAACCAAAACCAACCAGTGTTTGATTGTTGATGATGAGTCCTACCTATTAATTACTTTGCAAACCCCACGTCATGAATAGGTGACGTGGGGTTTGCAAAGTACTTAATTAATAGGTAGGTCTTGAAACTTTGTCACCTTTTCAACGCCAAATCAAATACAAAACCCGTCACTCACACGCCGCGGCTGACGACTAAAAAGAGAATATGTATCTTGCGCAATACGTATTTAACTCCTTCATCAGTTATATAGGTATCGGCAAGAGATTTGAGGTGAATGATAAAACACACAGCTACATAAAGAACGGCTATCGGTAAATTCAAAGTCCTGGTAACGCTACATGAAATAATGTTGTGTGCGTGACTTCAACTCTCAGCGATACCTATATGCCAGGATGCATAAAAGTCGATGGTGCTGAAAAGGTTAACTCATCGTTTCGATAATCCCTTCAATCGGCAGTGGTGCAAGTTCGACGACGATGTAGTGTCCCGCTGTAGCAAGCGGGAGGCGATCGAGTACAACTTCGGCGGCAAGGACGACTCGCCGCACCTCTCCCGCCGCGCCACCAGCGCTTACATGCTCGTCTATATACAGTGAGTTCACCTTGAGCCACAGCGCAGGAGTTCAGCCTTTGAGCGCGTGAATAGTACTGTCCGCGGGGTGAGGGACAAGATGAGAAGTGGGACAAGAAGCGGTCTCAATCTGCATCCACCACCACCACAACGGCCTATTTACGTCCCACTGCTCGGCACAGGCCTCCTCTCAAGAGAGGGTTTGAGCTGTAGTCCCTGTGCGATGGGGTCAGTGCGGATTGCGGACTTCACACACTTTTTGGAAATACTTCGCAGATACGCGCAAGATATAGCAAATAACACCAACAATATTCCAAAAAAATGACGGTCCATGTGCCGAACACCTGTATATTGACTGATTGGTTGATACGATCGATTAGTCTGACCATCAATGTCTAACTGTACCTAATGGAATGTAACATTGTCCACAATGCATTCTCAAATACATTTAGCTGGCTTGTATTCTTGACAACGTTTATTGATTTTTGGTGAATTTACATGCATTTCCGCTGCCGTATTTTGTGCCATTTCCGTATATTTTTATAAAGGGACGGTACTACTCTTACAAAATACCAAAAAATGACATCTGAGGTAACTGGGAATCGCACAAAATGCGGCAACTGACTGACGGCTGTTAAAACGCAATTAGAATTACCCATTTGATTCATCCACTCGATACTCATAGTATAAATCGAATTTCTTACGCAGAACATCGCAGCTGCAATATCTACTGCAAGACGTGTCGGAGGACGACATTCCGAGAGATCTCTGCGAGCGAATAAACGAGGAGATGCGATACGAGATGGTAAGACCATGTAAATATCGATTTCCTGAATGCCATCTTTTATTTTACTTTTTTTCTGAGACGTATAAGCAAACGCTTGTTGCGTATTTCAGGCGGGCGAAAGATAAGATGCAGGAAAATAAAATCTGACACCTCAGTCAGTTCTGTCAAGTACTACGCGAAGATTTTCAGCGCACTAAGACAGTTGTTTACTTTACAGGCCCTATCCGGCTCTAGGTATAAAGGCAGATAGTGACCGAGACCAAGTCTAAAAATATAGCAACCTATTTCGATACCTAAATCTTTACAATATAAAAGTAGAAATGTTAGAATGCCGGCGCCGTTTTGCTGACATTTTGTGTAGGTGCCATGTTTTAATTTGCTTTGTGTACCTACTTATATTTTATTGTAATAATTTATGTACACTACTGTTAATAAAATTTGTTGCGAATTGAATTTCTTGTGCGTATTTTTAACAGGTTGTGCCTACCACATCATTAACATAGTATTAGGGTTCCGATGTCCACAAGGAACCCTTATAGTTCCGGCATGTCTGTCCGTCCATCCGCAGCATCGCTCGGAGATGCTATACTTCTAGAAAGCTGTAATTTGGCATGAATATACAGTCAGCAGCAGAAGTAGATAAGCTGTCCAGGTGTTCAAAATGACCTACACACGTCCTTAACGTCTTAAGAATAAGGTCGTGTGTAGGTCATTTTGAACACCTGGACAGCTTATCTACTTCTGCTGCTGACTGTACATATTAGTTACGTCGACAAAGTGGTATACAAAACAATTTCGAAGTATACCTATACTAAAAAAAAATCGAGCCGCCTAAATTTTGCTCCAGCTACTGTGATAATCTGACGTATCTATGGCGTTGTGAAGCAGTGCGTCTATGATGCGCTGGTAAATTATTCATTTTTGACGTGTATAATAAATAAATAAATAAATAAGTAGGTACCTACTATACTTAACCATCTCGCAGCGCAGTCGTCGCTTGTGAAATAATTCTCCAAACTTTCTCCCTGAAAATCCATTGATTCCAATACATTAGCCGACAATCAAGATCACCTGTTCACTAAGCTCCATTGAGGATGGTAATCTTTCACCGATCCCAAATTGATACGGGCTTCCCGTGATTGATCCCATCGGTCCATTTAATCTGAGGGGAGAGGGGAGGGTTCATTCGCCAATTACATCTCCACAACATTAGTAGGTACCACACCCAGATACTGATCAATTAAATGCAATTACTCTTCGAATGAATAGAATAGAATAATTTATTTGCTTGAATACTATGCAATATCTTGAATTTTGTTACACACAGATACAGTATTCCGCGGCATCAATTGAAATGATTGAAAATGAATGTAGGTATGTAATTCGGTTGTAGATTTCAGACTAGAAAGTTTCTGAAGGAACCTTAAGGTCGGAAGTCTACTGCTGCGCACGGTCGAGCTACGCAACGGGGATACAAAAACGCTTCGTATCAATACTAGTAACAACTTTAATATTCACATACTCACACATACACATTAACCAGACACACACACTCTCTCTCTCTCTCACACACACACACACACACACACGAATACGTCAAAGCTCCAAGATTTATTTTAATATCTGTCCTATCTGTATGTATAATGAATACGTAAAATGTTAGTGATTTATTAAGTACTTTGTACTTTTGCTACACCCTCACAGCACAGAATATTGAATAGTGCTACATACAGAATGGCTACGGAATCAACCGTCTGAATCTAGCCGGCGCGCAACTCGCGCCCAATTCGCCCTTACCGCCATATGTTTCATCTGGAGATTGAGAATGGATCACTGGCCCGCGCAGTTGGTACACACACATTTACAAGTGTACAGACGTCCTCGCACGCACACAGACGTTCTCGCACGCAAACATTGACACTTATTCGAATTGTGTACGAAATCGTGCTTTATAGGCCGGGTCCGCCCTGTGCTCACAGGGTTCATGTTAGTGCTTAAGGCCCTTCATAGACCCAGCTCAGCCGTCACTGTCACTCGTGGGACGAGTGAAAGAGAAAGCGCTACGCACAGAACGCCCGATTTAGTTACTTTTTAACACGTTTTAATTTCTATAAAAATACCGTCAAAAAAAATGGAATTTATAAAGCTGTCGATGTATGCATATAATATGGATATTTTTTGTGTTATAATTAGTTTTACACTGTTTGATATAATAAACTGGAGTAAAGTTGGATTAGCGGTCCGAGTTAGAGGTTACTTTGGAATTAAATTGTATCGAGCGAAGTTTCGTGAAACGTGTATCGAAAGCTGTCAATGTAAGGATGATATAATCAAATATAACATATGTTTGTTTCATATTTTTAACTTTTAACATTTCTTAGAAAAGTATGATCTCAAATGAGCAATTTGACGATGCTGGGTCAGGGAAGGGCCTTAAGAGGGTTTACTCCGGAAGTTGGCAACGTCGCAAATAGCTGTCAAATATTTTTCTGTTTTCATTAATTTCTGAATATTACTGAATGAAAACATGAATCTTATCATTTGAATGCCTAACCAAGAAACATAAAACGAGACGCGTCATTCAACCATAGAATGATATCTTCCTTTTTAATTCAGCAATATTGAGAAGTGTCCAGCCGCTTCAAGTGTCTCGTCCGTGAGCTTGCATGTAGCTTGTGTAGCCAATCTTCCTTGTGAAGATCCTCGTCTAGCTATACCTACCGCTTGCATGTGGCTTGTGTAGCCAATCTTCCTTGTGAAGATCCTCGTCTAGCTATACCTACCGCTTGCATGTGGCTTGTGTAGCCAATCTTCCTTGTGAAGATCCTCGTCTAGCTATACCTACCGCTTGCATGTGGCTTGTGTAGCCAATCTTCCTTGTGAAGATCCTCGTCTAGCTATACCTACCGCTTTGATGCCTACTCCGGGTACTTGTAGAAAAGGAACTGTGTTTTCTTTGGCTCTTTGACGTGGACATCGCTAGTTTTATCCTTCGGTAAAAGGAGTTCTAACAAGGTAGGTGCTTCTCATTAAGTTTCCTGCCAGCGCTTCTACCAAAGAAAGTTTCAATTGCATGAAACATATACATGCGTCACTTTTAAAAAGGTCAGTCGTGGCAACTAGGTACGCCAGGGTGTAGTAAAGGTACATGAATAGGTAGCTATCGATAGCTACAAGTACTAATCGAGTAACGATCATATTTTCCATCAACCAATAAAATACAATAGTTGGCTCTGTTCACATGGTACAATTTAGGCGCACTAACCCCACAGGCTTAGCCTTAGTTAAATAGAGATCGTCATGAAAATCAATGCCTTATTTCCCAGATAAAATGCAATTAAATGGTGTCAGTGCTGATTTTTCAATTATCAGATAAAAATTCTTCGTCGAATAGTCCATACAAAATTTGAATCCGACAAAACAATTTTATCTGACGTTTGAAAAATCAGCCCTAAGAGGGTTCGAAAACAAACAAAGTTTAAACAAATATAGGATTATATTCAGTGAAATGTTCACATCCAACAACAAACATTGGATCTCCCTCCAATAGTTTGTAGGACAAGCTGTCTGAACTCTGCACGCGGGGTCAATCCTATACACGGTCCTAAATAGTGAATCAATCAGCTATGAAACTATAATCCCATTTGCCACTATTATTTACGGCAAAAAATTAGTTAAAAATTAAATAGTAACATATACATGTTCGGATGTTTCGAGGGCTTATAGCCTGAATTAACAATAGTGCTAGCGTTACATTAGGTATGTGCAAGGCACGCCGGGCGTAGCGGCGGCCGCCCTTTGGTGATTCGACGATCAAAACATTTCATTCTATGCACACTTCAATATCATCTATAAAAACAGGTTACATAGGAATTCACATATTGTTACATAATTTTTTAAACATTTATTTTATAGAACAAGCAGAACTCTAAGAACTGTGCTGTTATTTTACCACATCAAGGTGTTTAGGCGTACGTTCTAAATATACATTCCCATGCCCGTCTGTTTGTGGTTTCTGCGCCCACACCATCGCCCCAAGCGTCGTGGTGAGATAAAACAAATGCACACGGTGTCCGCAGTTCCTAGGCGTATGTGCTATTATGTACAGGCCTCACTAATAGTTCCTATTTTATCACAATGTACTATCAATGGGGATTAATTTGATGTTAATACAAATTGAATGATTCTAATACAAATTTATCTACTATGAAAATTTATAAGGATTTCCTATGATAAAAAGCATCCATTGGTTAAAAATTCAACACATGATAAATGACGTAACATAATACTTTTTCGTGTTTTGGGTAGTGTAATGATAACAATATTTTCACCTCATTAATATCACCTAGTTGCAATAATCTACTTTATAATCAGTACTAATCATTATTAAGTATTGATGTAATAATTGGCATAACTTATATATAAAAATGAATTGCCATTTGTTAGTCTGGCTAAGGCTCGAGAACTGTTGGACCGATTTGGCTGATACTTTTTTGTTTTATTCCTGTAGAACTTCTGGGGAGGTTTAGAAAGAAAACGATCGGGAAAAGTGTAAAGGAACAGCTAAAAAGACGAAAAGAAGAACTTTGTATGAGAATCGCCTTCGGGTGATACGAAGTTCACCGAGCCAACTAGTTACAATTATTTTACGAGGACCCAACGAAATAACAATTAGCACTGATCTTTTGAAAAGTTCACTGCAACCCGGCGTCAGTTGCACACACGTCTAGTGAATGAAGTTTAATTGCAATTTTATAATTTTATTATGATTACGATACATTAAAAACATTTTCAACATTAAATAGGCTCATTAGACGCATATGCAACTAAATAGTTGGTAAAAAAAAACTACCTACGCCTTGCCGCGCAAACAAAATGAAAGCGCCAATATAGGCGGCTGTCTACCAAAGAGCACCTCATAACATAAATTACATATTGCGGCTTGCCACTAAACGTCTATTGTGGCAAAAATAAGTATATCAATATTTTATTATTCTTTAAGACTAATCAAATTATCTAACGCATTTTAAAAGTTCATCAATTAGTTTTACAAATTGAATAATTTATTTATTTTAATTTGTTTAGTGATCAAAATTTATTTAAACGTAAACATAAGTGTTTTACATTTTTTGCCAATCTCGGGGTCCTCTTGATAAATAAGGTAGCTGCCGTAGCTGCTTTAAGTAATTAAGATGAATTTAAAATATATAAATAATTATCGGCCACTAAACGCTGATAAAATGACCACTCCTCTGCCATATATTTTTTTATGGTTACGATATTTTTCCACTGCAGTGCCATGTCAGTCTAAGTACGAATGTTTATATTTAGCTATATTATGTAATGCCTACTTTCGTGACGTGGTTATTAATCAACTTTTTATATAGGGTCAAGAAAAACGTTGTGACGATATTTTACCCACAGAATCAGCTATTGATTCTAATCATGTTTGTTAGTTTTTTTTTTTCGAGATTGTAAAAAATATATTTGTGTGGCCCATTACGGGGTTGACGGTGCGAGCAATATCCGAATCCCATACAAAAAGTGTTCTCTTACCAACTCAATAAAAATTAAAAACCTAATAAAACATACTTAGAATCGAGAGCTGATTCTGTGGCGTGGGTAAAATGGTAAAATATCGTCACAGCGTTTTGTTTGACCCTGTATATTCTAAAAACGTATTTTTCTTTCAGTTGGCTTTGATAGACGGCCGCCTACGTGTTAGGGCAGGCCTTACGTCTATCCATCGCTAAGTCGTCTATAAAATGCGTCTCGCCGGCCGGCGCGTCCCCAGGGCTGAGCTACTAGTATACCGCCTATACCGAAAAGCGATCACACACAGGCACATTTGACTATATACATATAATAATACCCTTAAAAACATCGTTTTAATATATCTCATAGTACAAACTCGTATCTAAATAATGATGTATACTCTGTTAAAATGCTCAAGTCGAATCACCAAGAGCGCTGACCGGCCGGCGAGGGTCCGACCGGTCCGTGCTTATTTTTAAATAAAAAAGTACTTCAAAATCCGACATTCTAAGGGTAAGGGCAGGCCAAACACGATTTCAACGTTGGAAACTACGAAGCTGATAGTTTGAAACATAATTAGCGTCCACTCGCAAGTAGCGGGATACAACAACGCGCCCCTGTGCCACGGTTAAAACGCAATATTCAAGTAAGTGAGAAATATGGCAGAGGCGCGCGTCATTGAGCTAGCTAATAGTGTAATTTAATTATCATTCATGAGTGGTGAATTTGTCCGCAAATATTTTTAAAACAAAAACAATGTTACGTACTCTTGCTAGCACGAATACCGTTTCCAATTATTTGCTACGATGAGTGTCAACCTATGGTCCAAATATATATAGATATACGTAATAAATAGCGCGATACAGGAAGTCGAATTGGTGTTAATGTTGACGGTCAAGTGATAGTAACCTAGAGGGCGTTGCGTTAAAAAAAACATCCAGTAGAGAGTTAAAACAATGAGGGCCACTGCGTATGAATTCACCGCTAGAGGCGCTTGTGTCGCGTAAGCTTCAGTGTTGCCAATTTAGCCCATTATGTGGCAAATTACAAGGTAAATTGGCACCACCGATGTCTCCGAAACCTAAAATGTAATTTATAGTATATAGTGACAAACTTGATAGCTGAACCAGTGGAGCCAACTGGTGAGCATGAATATTATCAGCGAAGAACAATCGCGTTCCTGGTCGAGAGACCAGTACCACGTCTCACGTCACTATCAAAATTAATGTACAAAATATCACGAATAAATCCGACAGTACCGCGCGAGCGCTAAGTTACTGTCACTTGAGACACGGTTACGTCTAGGGCCCATATAAATATGCGTTATTTAATTACAAAATATGTACATACAACACGGTCTAATCTACTGTATAAAACGTGGGTTCGGGCCACAATCATTGCAAAAATACGGGAAATTATCTGGTTTCTAACGTCATAAATAGATAACGGAACGAGTGAACAAAAGGAAATGGTATTTACATAAGTATCGGGCCCTAGGTAGCGGCCTGGGGCGGTCGGCGGGCTCAGTTGTAGATCTTGATGGCTTTCTCCAGGTAGTTGACACGCGAGCGTTTCGGGGTCTTGTTGAGGTGGTCCAGCCCGAGCCACGGCCGGCCCGTCGCGTCTGGAAGCGACACATCTTTTTACATTTTAGCACACATTCCTCAACGAATAATCGCTATGCCAATGGTACAATTTTGAATTTTCAGTCAAAGCTTGAGCAGGAATTCAGCAAAGCCGTCAATAATATATAGCAGCGCCAAATTACAATGTCAACATGAGTAATGATGAGTGTAAGTGCGAGTTGTCGATTATAAACATACGTATTTGAAGTGTATAATTTTAAAGGTACGAAGCCGTTAACAAGACTGACTTCTATAGCATTGGGTTATGGTTATTTTTTTTATTGTTTGCCAACTGAATATTTAATTTCAATAAGTATAGCAGACAGTCTGCTGAATTCCTCGCTGAAGCATTACGCCAAATGACATGCCAATGTGTGCTCTCGCGTGAGCGTGGAGTAGATACTTACTTGCGTTACTACTTGGCCTGAAGTCGAATATGTTTACCGTCGCTCCTTCACTTATGTAGTTGGGTCTGCCATTTGTTACTATAGCGAAATTGTACTGAAACAAAAAAAAAAATATATCATCTACAGCCTTCATAGCCTGATCATAGTAGTGATATTGCAGAGTAGCTAACTTTTATAACTGTTACATTTATGAGCATTGGTAGGCGTTGGCACTAGTTCAAACTTTACCGCTATGGAATTAAATAAAAAGGCGATCAAAAAACCCACAGCCAGTATCAGAAAGACGCGCTTGCCTGGACGACCCAACCCCATAATTACCTATGATAAAGCAGCCCGTGAATTTTTACATTACAAGACCGGACAGTGTCACCCTTCGATTCTGGCAACGCATTGGGGACTCGAGTGCGTCTGCTAGTCGAGTTTAATCGGTTATTGAAGAGATCGCTCCGAACTAGTACTTTATTGGTATGTCACGAGTTTTTACCCGCGACTTCGTATGCAGGGTATTTAACACTATATTTCCAAAGCCAGGATACTTTTAAAACCTTTTCCAGGAATTGCTCGGAGTTTCTGGGATTTCCAGATTCTGGGATTTCCGGGATTTTTATCCTTTTCCGGGTCCCTCTAAAGAGTTTACGGGATTTTCCGGGATAATAGGTAGCCTTTGTTTTAAACCAAGGTTACAAACTATCTGTATGCCCAACTTAATTTCTTGCAAATTGATCGAGCCGTTTTGACGTGATTGAGTAACAAAAATCCAAACATCTAAACACACGAACTTTCAGCTTTATTATATTGAGATGTATCTACCGCGTGCTCGTGGGTCGTGGGAGTGTGAGGGTGAGTGGACGTACCTTCTCCCACTCCTTGGCGGGTATGTCGAGCTTGGCCTGCAGCCGGTCGCGCACGTTCTGGAAGGGCTCGAGGTGCTTGACGCGCGCGTAGAACGGGATGCCGAACGTCGCGTACACTTGCTTGTGGAAGTGCGCGCACGGGACTAAGGCCTCGTCCTCCTGGAAATGCATGTCCATGTTTAAAACCTCGAACTATCGACATCCAACATAGATTCGACACGGATTGGTGAAACACGGAAGAACTTTAGGCACAAAGAAATTTACAACATTAATTTTTTTTTACATGTCTATTTTATTATAAATTTTAAAAAATACATTAGGACACGTTTTTTTCGTTAGTCGTAAATTTCACACTTCAAATTTATATTTAAAAAACTCCTCATTCTAAAATAAAGGGCGTAAATCAAAAATGACGTAACATACGTGTCGTAACGTAGTAACCTTTCTAGCGCTTAGAATTAGTTCTGCGCGTAGCGCTGATACATATAGCGCTCTGTAGCGAGAGCCATGTGACGTCACGCACCAGTTACCACTAAAACACTTTTTTCTCTAAAGTAATGAACAAAGAAATTGGAACCTTTTTTATTGGATCCTTTAAACAGATGTACCAAAATGGTTTTCGAATTACACCTTAATAAAAAAAATGTTATAATTGCCTGAACAAAAATTGAAAGCAAATACATTCGGTCAACGAACGCACTTGAGTCAACCTGAGTTTACATGGCATAATGATTTAATAAGTCAACTTGAGAAAGAGCAGTCATATGAGCGTTTCGGATCGCTGTTTAGAGCGCTAAATTCTTTGGCTATTCTATTTTTTAAGTACTACCTCTGGTCAAAAACTGTGTGTGTGTGTGTGTCACTGACCTGTAGATTCAACTCATCCCGCGGTATCTCCTCTATCCGGTAGAGCCTGGGCGGGGACATGATGACCTGGTCGAGCGTGAGCTCGGGATCGGGCCCCGGCAGGATCTTGTGGCACGACACCTCCACGATTCGTAATCTGTGGACGTTTCGGAAAATTTACAAGTGTGATTACGATTACGATAACTCATCTAAAGCTGCGTTCCGAGTCGCGCTCAGAGCCCCCATAAAACTTTGCCTCTTTTTCTTCTCATGAAAGTCGACTTCCAAGACGAAAAAGGATGCGCTCTGAGCGCCGTTGCAGTCGGCCAATGCAGCTATATTGGCGCAGTTTTAAATTGGCAGTTATACACCCCTCCAATCACCACCTCGAAGGCAGTGTCCAAAGCCAGTGACGCACGCTGGTGACCAAAAATTCCAAAAAGACGAAAGGCGGTACGAAGTCCCCCGCGGAGTCAGCTAATGTTTAAATATAATAGCATTTTCACCTCAGCAGCTCGAACAAGTACACTTTGCTGTCAGAAATTAGTGAGCAAAATCGTGTTTGTTTCACTCAGTGAGACAAAGTATTTTTTTAATTTGTTTTTTTTTTAATCCTTTTATCCCATCAGACAATCCCATAGGGCAAAGGCAAAGGCTTAAGCCTTGCAGCCACAGTTAAATCGTTCCCGCGCTTTTTCTTTTTTAGGGTTCCGAAGTCCACAAGGAACCCTTATAGTTTCGCCATGTCCGTCCGTCCGTCCGTCCGTCCGTCCGTCCGTCCGTCCGTCCGTCCGTCCGTCTGTCCGCACTATTGCTCGGAGATTCTTAGGGCTAGAGAGCTGTAATTTGGCATGAATATGCATATCAGTTACGCTGACAAAGTGGTACAATAAAATTCTGAAATATATTTTTTTATAGGGTAGGGTACTACTCGTAAAGTGGGGATGTAATTTTTTTTTCTTGCGTACCCCATGGTGCGGCATATCGTTGAATAGGTCTTAAAAAAACATTTTTTGATTAAGTGATGCGTTTGTGAAATATTAAGCTTTAAAGTGCTATTTTTTGTTAGAGTCACGTGTCCCCCCCCCTGCCAGCTAAATGGTGGTATTTGGATGGCTGAAAAAAATCACGGTTGTGGCATATATAACGTAGTTGAAAGGAAAACTATCAGAGCTAAGTAGGCTGTACAAACTTACGAGTAATAGTCGACCAACTTATAATGATGATTTTTCTCGAGCGACAGGGGCGTCGGGCGGGCACGTCATACCACAGGCTAGCTAGATGCTAATAAGTCTTAGAAAGGTACTGTGGGCATCCTCAACTTCGGAACCCTATAATTTGCGCGTGGCCCGACACGCACTTGGCCGGTTTTTTTTTTAATTTGATTACTGCGAATGGTCATTTCATATTGCGGCATCTAACTAGTAACTACTTCTTATACCAATAATTCAAACTATCTCGATTTTATCCGCTCTCTTCTTTTCATTTCTTTTAGAAAAGAGGTAGAAGAATTATACTAGGCAAGTCTTACTGCGAATCTATTTTCGTAGAAAAAAAACTGAATTAGAAACGTTTGGATACGCGCAACGCTGATGCGTTGCGCGTATCCAAACGTTTCTAATTCAGTTTTTTTTAGTAGGTACGCCGTATTTTAAGACATTAAAATTATACGTTGATTTAACTTCTGAAAATCTTACAATTTTCAAATGACTTATATTTCATATAATTATGTTATTTGTAATCATTTTAAACTAAAGTTTTAATTTAAAGTATACTAAAAGTTGTCAAATATTACCGAATAAATTCGAAATTTATCATTGTACTAGTTTCCGAACATACGTTTGGAAAATTGCCGCCATTGTCTCATGTCAAATCATGTCTTTCTTCTTAATTTTCGATAACTAACTTTAAAATAATTCTTTTAAAACATGAAATTCAAGTAATAATTTGAGTGAAAGGAGTGAAGAAAAGATGTTATTTCATATTTTTCGTGTTGTAAGTATTCTTTGCAAGTACCTTTTATGTGTTCTCGCTACTGAGGTGAAAAATTGTATGTGCTACTCGAGAGCAATTTATTTCACTTCTCGTGCCTTTGAGTCCTTCGCTAGCTCAAGATTCTAAACTAGAATCACTCGCTGAACGCTCGTGATTCAACTATAGAATCTTTCGCTAGCTCAGGACTCAAACATGGCACTCGAAGCAAAAAACAATTTTGCTCTCTTGTTGCACAAATAACTATTCTCTACTTCTAACAGTATATTTGAGAAAATTAAGAGGGTTTACTCCGAAAGTTGGCAACGTCGCAAATAGCTGTCAAATATTTCGCTGTTTTCATTAATTTCTGAATATTACTGAATGAAAACATGAATTATCGCTCTATGGTTGAATAAAACATTAAGTATGGATTGAAAAAAATATCATAGGAACACGATTTTTTTAGGATTATGGAAGTACTATCTTATGAAAACTTTCCATCGCATTTTCCATGCATTTTGTCATTTGAATACCTAACCAACAAATGTAAAACGAGACGCGTCGTTCAACCATAGAATAGATAACTTCTTTTTTAATTCAGTAATAATGAGAAATTAATAAAAAAACAGCGAATCATTTGACAGCTATATGCGACGTTGCCAACTTTTGGGATAAACCCTCTTAACTTGTCACTCACCTGCCAGAGCCATCTGGGGACATTTCGACTACTTTGGCCGCCTCTTCTAAAATATCGGCAACCTTTCCACCTTTGTTAGGATATAAAATTAATTCCTTATCTTCTTTATAGTTAGGGCCGACCTGTAAAACGCATTTTTATTAGTACTCTTACGACGCAATCAAATTATTAAATTAATTATATGCAGTAGAAATTATAGCCACTAAACCGCTCAACATAAAACTTTCCAACTGCGAATAGCCGCCATATAAGTATAAGAACCAAGTATAAGATATAGACCAAAAGTTTTCGAATCAATTTGGACCTTTTTAATATTGAGTAATTTTGAGTATTGAAACTTACCCATAAACATTTGAATTGCTTCTTATTGTCCAATTCGTTTACTTTAATAGATAAGATCTGATAGAACAATTTCTTAGGGCACTTTGGTTTACAGTAGACGAGTAAATCCTTGAGTATGCCGTCGTAGGAATACCGCAGCGGGAGTCCTGGGGTGTCTTTGTAACTGTTAAAATAAAAGGCACATATCAATACAGATTAACGACTTTTTCATACTACATATTTTAAATAGGCGGCATTCATAACACAAAAGCTTATTTACGTCCCACTGATGGGCACAGGCCTCCTCTCACAAAAGGGTTTGGGCTTTTAAATCCCCACATGGGCCCAGTGCGATTGCGGACAATCGGTTAAACTTCGTCCGAGTGGAATTCGGTAATAGTGTTCCCGCGAGAACTATGCGTGTTTCAGAGACCAACAAAGAACAAAGCCTATATGTTGACCCACTGGTTTATAAGACTTTATAAACTACCCCCATACTAAATTTTGTTGCAATCCGACCAGTAGTTTTCGAGTTGAATCCGACAATACATACATGCATATAGACGATTTTTCTAAAAATCTTTTTTTTTGTGTTCAGTATCGTAGTCCCCTCGACTTGACGCGACTTCTTCTACAGACTTATTATTAGTATAGATGAACATTGCACATTTTTGCACATGCACAATATTTGCTATGAAAAATAGAAAAAAAAACAAGAACTCTGTAGCAAACAGGATGCCACTCAGAATAATGCCGTAACGCTGGTGAGCGTCGGTGCTGATTTTCAGCGAAAGCTTATTTTCGGCGAAGATTTAATGATGGTAGATTCGATTCCGTATAAGAGGTGTAGAGATCTTCTACTATCTAAAGTCCCGCGGCTTCACATTTCAAAACGCTTCAATGTATTTAAAAAGCGCCACCAACACTCTCAACACATGTGTGCGTGCTGAGACAGCCATCAACTATGCGTTGAGAGTGTTGGTGGTTGTTTGAGACACTTCGGGATATTCTTGGTGCAAGAGGAAGGAAAACCAGCTCGTTGTTTTGAGTTGTTTATTGTCAACTGGCGTTCTGACGGCAGTTTTTTAATCATATCTTATGACACTCAAAGGAGGTTAAACATACCGCCCGCCAAAGTGTATCGCACTTTAAAATTATAACCTGTTTGTTTTAACAATTACAGAAATAAATCATGAATTCTCTACAGGTTATGGCGATACCACAAATGAAATTATAATCTAAGCTAGTATAACACCAATTCTGATGTGAACCACATTAATAATACAAATAACAAACATAAAAGTTATTCGATAAGTTCCTAACTTCTCTTCAGTGGACTGTATAAATTAACTTAAAATGATATAAAGGTATCGAAAACAATCTATACTAACTTTATCTGTACTAACCAACAGAATAGTACACATCATGTAACACTAATACGTAATTAAACAAATCCTTTGAAATTGTAAATAAACCTAACACTCCAAAATACAATAAGACTTAAACTATCTACTAAGTACCTAATCTACTCATACATCACCACGATACAACGTAAGT
The DNA here is from genome assembly GCA_963971205.1 of Aethes cnicana. Taxonomy (NCBI): domain Eukaryota; kingdom Metazoa; phylum Arthropoda; class Insecta; order Lepidoptera; family Tortricidae; genus Aethes; species Aethes cnicana. The sequence continues at coordinate 5,023,898 of OZ020282.1, forward strand.
CAAATCAAACCGCCCACCATAGTCTAACCATTTGATAAATTACTCGTCGGGCTGTGTTGGCAATAATATTAATTTATTCAATGGCCTCTTCATGACGTGGTTACCCTTACACTGTACTGTAACTACTCGAACCAACTGATCTGAACCAGGATGTAAATTAATAACTTTACCCAAGAGCCACTTTGCAGGAGGCAAATCATCTTCTTTGATAATCACTATGTCACCTATTATTGGTGATTGAACAGTTTTATGCCACTTGTACTTCTGCTGCAATGTGTTGAGATACTCGGACTTCCATCTTTTCCAGAAGTCTTGCATCCTGTTCTGTACCAGTTGCCATCTATTCAATAAATTTATGTTTCTATCTACATAGTTGCTGTCGGGAACGTTCATAACTGGTTCGCCGATTAGAAAATGTCCTGGCGTTAGTGGATCTTGTGTATCCAGTGTCTGGTCTAAGCGACAAAGAGGACGAGAATTCAGACATGCTTCGATCTGGGCAAGAAGTGTCGCGATTTCTTCAAAAGTTAATTTGGTGGTTCCGGTGATTCTTGACAGATGTTTCTTAGCTGATCGGACGCCAGCCTCCCAAATTCCACCGAAATTTGCTGCTCTTGAAGGTATGAAGTGCCATGTTGTACCATCATTAGCCAGAAGTTCAGCTATCTCTTTGTTCACTTTAGCCTTACTTTGTACAAACATTTGCTTAAGCTCCTTATTAGCACCAACGAAGTTGGTTCCATTATCGCTCCATAAATCCGAGCAGTGACCTCTTCTAGCAACAAATCTTCTAAAAGCTGCTATGAATGCTTGCGACGTGAGATCAGTTACGGCTTCTAGATGAATGGCGCGTGTTGACATGCAGACAAATAAGCAAATGTAACCCTTCGTACATTTATATCCACGTCCCTTTGACGTTCTCAACTGAATTGGACCAGCGTAGTCCACTCCGCTGTTAAAGAATGGTCTTTGAGGTGTCACGCGTTGAGCAGGTAACTGACCCATTAACTGCTGCTTAATCTTTGCTTTGTCCCTTATGCATACTCTGCATTTATGGGTGCAATTTCTGACAGCCGATTTCAAACCAATGATACAGTATTTAGTACGAATGTAACACATCATCTGTTGTATATCTCCATGAAGTGTCCTTGTATGTGCTTCTCGAATTAACAGCTTCGTGATGTGTTGCTTTCCTGGTATAATTATTGGATGTTTTTCACTTTCAGACAAATTAGCCTTACTCAACCTCCCGCCCACTCTCAACAAACCGTTTTCATCTAAATACGGGTTGAGACTTATCAAAGAGCTTCTAGTGCTAACCCTTCCATTTCTTAAAAGATCCTCCAACTCCATTCTTCTACCAACTCTGCAGGCAATTCATCATCCCACCCTAGGCTAAAAAGCCATAGCTTTTGTATCATAACCTTGGCTGTGATAACAACCGGTGACAACCAACCGAAGGGGTCGAACAAACTAGCAACTTCAGATATTATCGACCTCTTAGTGGCAGGATTCTTGAATTCCGGTAAGTTGACTGTGATTTTGAACGTATCATCTTTTCTATCCCAGGTAAGTCCTAATATCTTAATGACCTTGTCCAATTTAATTTCTATTTTACTTTCAGCTTCTTGTGTTTTTCCATCTTGAAGAGCCATCAGTAATTCTTCTGAATTGCTCGACCACTTTTGTAACTCGAATCCACCTGACTTCAACATTTCTCTAATGTCATGACAAAGTATTTTTGCTTCGTTTTCGTCTTCATGACCTATCATCAAATCGTCCATATAGAAACTGTTCTTCACAACTGCTGCTGCGCGAGGATACTTGCGGACTTCATCATCAGCTATTCTATTGAGCGTCTTCACTGCTAGGTACGGTGCAGCAGCTGTTCCGAAAGTGACTGTGAGCAACTTGAAACTTTCCAATTTTTCAGAAGGCTCATCTCGCCACACTATTCGCTGTAAATCCGTGTGTTGCTCTGTTACCCATACTTGACGGTACATCTTAACAACGTCAGCAACGACACAGATTTTGTGGGCTCTCCAACGAATTATGAGGCTTCGAAGACCTGGCTGTAGAGTGGGACCTATCATCATGACGTTGTTCAGGGAATGACCATTGGAACCCTTTGCGGAGGCGTCGAAAACTACGCGGACCTTGGTTGTATCTCTATCTTCTCGAACGACGGCATGATGTGGCAAATATATAGCATTGTCTTCTTTTTCATTTTCGGCTTTCTTCATATGTCCCAACTCCAGGTATTCGTGTATTACCTTGATGTATTCTTTCTTTAACTTTTCATTCCTATCAAACCTTCTTTCTAACTGCTTGAATCTTACAATGGCCTGTTGCTTGGTATCCCCGCATAACTTCACTGTCTCTTCGATACTTTGCTTCAACGGTAAGTGTACTATGTATCTTCCAGTACTGTCTCTTGTCGTTGTGTTGTTGTAAGATTCTTCACAGTTCTCTTCCTCCTTGGTCCAAGTTTTCTTGTCTGTGTAAAATTCCGCTTCAACTTCCCAGAATTTTTTCAAAAGATCATTGTCTTCTTCTACCTCCCTTGTGACATGAAAACTTGTGATGTTTCGAGTTGAGCTGAAAGAAGTTGAATTAGTATCACCTGACAAAATCCAACCCAAGTGTGTGTACTGAGCAACCACGTCACCCGGCCCTTTCATGAAACCTGAGTCTATGATTTTGCCGAAAACATCAGCCCCGAGAAGAATATCAATCCTACCCGGCTTGTTAAAGGTGGGATCAGCTAACGTTATATTATCAAGTTGAGGCCAGAGATAACCTTGAATTTCCCTAGAAGGCAATGTACGTGTTAAAGACTTCAAAACATAAGCATTTACCGTTAAAGAGAAATCGTTCTCATACCTCGACGAGATTTATAAATCCACCTTGTTGTTAATGGCTACGTTGTTACCTTCACCGACTCCTGAAATTGTCCCGCAGATTGGTGTTTTATCTAACTTCAGTACCTCGACCAATCGCGCTGTGACAAATGAGGCTTCGGACCCCTGGTCAAGTAAGGCACGGCAGACATGTGACTCTCCAGATCTTGACTTAATGCCCACCAGTGCTGTAGCCAATAAAACATTTTGGCCTCCTTCTTTCCTTGACCTGACGTGTGCCACCAGTTTTGTTTCCTCCTTTTTTGTAGTTGCTGGTTTGTAGTCTTTCTCTTCTTCCTCTCGTTTCGTTACCCGGTGCAACAGTGAATGATGACGTTTCTTGCATACTTGACATGTAGACTTCTGCCTGCAGTAAAAAACTCTATGGTTGGGTATAAGACAATTGAAACATAAGTTGTTTTCTTGCACAAAGTTGTATCTATCTTCTACTGATTTTTTAGCAAATTGTTTGCAACGAAGATGTGATGGTTGTCCTTGCATAGTGCGCATTGAATGTCTTGACTGGTGTTAGCGGTGACATGAAAGATCTTCGGATTGGCTGATTTGTAATTCTTGTTGACAGGCTCTACCATCTCTAAGGTACGAAATCGGGTCTCCAAGAATGATTTCAACTTTTCAAAACCAGGCAGTTCCTCAGAATTGTCGTCGCTGATGACTTCCTCCCAATGTCTATGACTTCCAGGATCCAGTTTTGACACTATGATGTAGTTAACGATAGCATCCCATTGCGTTGTTGGCAGCCCTTGGTTCTTTAGTGCATTCATACATTCGACAGATGTATCTAGTAGCTGTCTCAAGGCGGTGGCTGATTCTTGCACTAAAGTTTTCTGGCCAAAGAATTTCTTAAAAATGCTATTCGCAATGAACCTCTTGTTGTCGTAACGTCGCTTTAGAACAGACCATGCTTCTGTATAATTGTCTCCAGTAATGGCAAACTGTCGTAACAGTACCTCGGCATCACCTTTCAAATTGGCCTTCAGGTAATGTAATTTTTGTACATCTTCCAATGTTTGATTTTTATGAACGAGAGCCAAAAACAAGTCGTGAAAAGATTGCCACTCTGTATAATTTCCGCTAAATGACGGGATCGTGATATGCGGCAATCTAATCTCGCTACTCATGCCTGAAGATGTTGACTGACTTTGCTCACCCTGTACTGTTTGACTAACTCTCTTTGTGGCACAACATAACTTTCGTAGAGTATCTTTTAACTCACCTTTGTACAGGTAGTATCGTTCCTCCAAGCAATCATACACATCGTCGGTAAAATATGGTAGTGACTTACGCTCATCTTTGGATACTGCTACCATTATTTGGTCATGAGAGTTTTTGAAGCTTGTCCAATACGATTCTACACTTTCCAACCGCCCTTCTACATACCCAAAGGTAATTCTGTCTTTCGGCGACTTTTTAAAATTTACGTGGGCCCTTTCGACATTTTCCAAAATTACATCTTGCAACTGTATTGTTTTAGCGATGTTTTCCATGATTATTCCGGTAAATAGTCGAAATGAATGTAAAATTTCTTTGTTTTATATTTTGTTTCGTAGTGTCAAAATGAAAAGTCGTAGTATGAATTTTGAATTTTTCACTATAAAATCACGATTTTTTACTGTGCACTGTATTTAAACTAATAGCGCGGCACTTTTTTAATAATATCGCGGTCGTTGGACCATGTTTGAGACACTTCGGGATATTCTTGGTGCAAGAGGAAGGAAAACCAGCTCGTTGTTTTGAGTTGTTTATTGTCAACTGGCGTTCTGACGGCAGTTTTTTAATCATATCTTATGACACTCAAAGGAGGTTAAACAGTGGTGCTTTTTAAATAATAATAAAAAATGGAATCGTTTTGAAATGTGAAGGCGGGACTTTAAATAGTAGAAGATCTCTATGTGAGCTAGTGTACAGGTCGCGGCACGGATCTTGAGCGGCGAGCTAATGTAGAGGGGATTTCTGCGCATGTTTAAGACTGAAGGGCCAATAAGCGTGCGCGCACGGCATAGCGCCCGCTGCGTCCCGCGCCCCTCTGCCGATGAGACCTTATTTTCGACTTCTGCGCATCGAAGGCCACCGCTCAAGTTTCGTGTATTTAACCGTCAATCGAATTTAGGCCTCGAATAGTCCATACAAAATTAAAATTTATTCCCCATGAATAGCAACTTAGATGGTGGTTCAAAAATGCCCCCTTAAAAAAGCATTGAGCGACTGAGCGTTAGCGTTGCTCGGGTAAAAATAGCTAAAATGAATTCTGCGCATCGAAGTTCGGTTCGGTTACTGTCTTACTAAAAAAGCCGTGGTGGCCTAGTGGTTCGACCTACCGCCTCTCGTGCCGAGGGTCGGGGGTTCGATTCCGGCTCGAACCTCTAAGTTTTACTTACGTGCGAAATTCAATTTGAATTCACCATGAGCTTTTCGGTGAAGGAAAACATCGTGAGGAAACCTGCACGCATCTGCGAAGTAATTCAAAGATGTGTGTGAAGTCCCCAATCCGCACTGGGCCCGCGTGGGGACTATAGCCCAAACCCTCTCATGAGGAGGGGAGGCCTGTGCCCAGCAGTGGGACGCAAATAGGCTGTAGTAGTAGTAGTACTGTCTTACTTACTTCTGACACTTGAAGAACTGTATTAAGTAAGGGTCGACGTTTAGCCTCTGGCCGACCGCTCTCGCCATTTGTTCATAACGCATTTGCATTGACAGCTCCATTGTGAACCTAAAAAAAGTTAACTGTGAAACACATGTATAAATATCCTCTGAGTAGGAAGCTGGGTAGTCGAGTTCATTAATATATGATCACTTTTGGACCTTATCCCAAGGGAGCAAGGTGTAAGTGTGTATATATTAATGAACTCGACTGTAAGCCCATGATGGGGCGCTTCAAATATTCATACGTAGCATGTATTAGCGCCTCCTGGAGTTCAAATTTGGATGAATTTGGCGTACGCTAATTTCTTTGAAGGTTGTCATTCCAGTTCTACCCTACTTTTTGTATGGTAACCTCGTCGCCACTCACCCGGGGTCGTTGGGTACGGTCTTGTCGACGAACTGCACCTCGACCTTGTAGAAGATGTACTTGAAGTAGTCTTGGCAGGTCGGCAGCTCCAGCTCCTCGCGGCGCAGGTCGGCCCGCTCGAACACGATGATGTCGCCATCCATCAGTTCGTCCAAAGCCTGGCCGCGTGCACACGACTCAACCCGAGCGAGGGCCTCCGCCGAGCGGGGGACTCGCTCGGGTTATGCAATAGGGTAATACACCATTTTTTGAAATGTGGTTTATTAACTGTGTATCCTTTCTGTATTTACTGTGTTTTGTATATGGTGTTTCATAAAGAGTATTGTTGTTGTTGTTGTTGTTAAAATGATCCTTATGTCGGATTGAATCACAAGATTTTTTATTTCGATTTTCTGAATGGAATTAATACTAGCCGCCATGTGTGCTTGGTCTGTGACGTCACTAGGATAGTAAATATAAGAACATAGTAACCAAACAAGTAAATCAAAACTTAAAACGGTTACTTGTAAAGCTTTGTTTACAGCAGAAGTGACGTCACAGCAGCTAACATATGGCGCCTTCCGTTTTGGGACAGATTAAAAAACATTCTATAAATGTAATTATTAAATTATTTATGCATTTTTATGATTAAAAGTCGATGTTTTGGGTAGCATTTCCTTGAATGGTGTATAATACCCTATTGAAAGGTGTTATATGGGTCAATCAACTATGTATTTCTTGTTGTTATTCTACTCCATTTGTCAGACGAAATGAGAGGAGTTTCTTAGAAAAACTGTTACGACATGGACTATTATAGTAGTTTATGTAAATGCTACATAATAAAGGTCCTTAAAACACGAGTGGGGTTTCATGAAATGAGCCGCCCCCTTCACAGATAAGAAATCTGTTCTAACTAAACAGTTTATCTTAATTCAGGTCATAATTTGCGGTTTTTGAACGCATCATAGAGGGTTTATGATATGAGTGTAGATAAAGATGCCCCTTAAGACCTTGTTCAGATGAGGCGTCAAACGCACGTTAAGAAGGGGACAACGCTATGCGCTACAGCGAGAGGAGCGTTACGCCTCTCGCTCTAAGGGAAAGGGGTCGAAAATGGCAAAGAAACCTCGCATTTGGTGGATTTAAACCTATAAAATCACGGTCTTAAAAAGCGACCCAGGAGACCGTAACCATAGTTACCTACAGAAAGAAGTTGATTCACCCGTATATTTGACGTAGGTGTGTGTTTGTATGTATGTGTGTGTGATCGCTAGTCATTTATTGTACATACAGAGAATGCACGCTAGCAACCAGTTTATTGTAGTGGTTGTTGAAAGTGTGATTTGCCAATCACACTTTCAACAATATAAAATATTATCATGTGTTTCTATTGTGACGTGGATAATGGCATGCCCTAGTAAGATATGCAGATTTGTTCTAAAAAATCGCTTATGCTACTTTCGGAGGACGTAATAAAACATTTTTTTAGAACAAATCAGAAAGTCAGAACTTACATTTGAAAATAAAATAGCAATCATATATAATTTCTATAAATGATAATTTAAGCACTACAGGAATACGAGTTGAGTGAGAGATGTTAAATTAAAATCTAGTAAAGATTATGGAGTTTTTAGTCAATTATTGTTACAAGATGTTTTTCTAAGTTCTATGCATCAGTGACCTTAATGTGATACAGAGCCAAAAAGCGTAAATAAGTGCACGCTCACCCCACTCGATCCTCGTTAAGATTAAGAAAATTGAAATAAAGAGATTTGTAACTACACACAAGTCGTGTGTCAAACGTATATTCTGTAACATGTGGTCATATCGTATTTGCGTATTTCCAACACATTAAAATGTCTATGTCGCATACCTCTTTAATTCTATGATCCGAGGATGGCATTGAATGAAGTAAATGGCAGCTAGAAAGTTCGTTGTGTAAGCTCGATAGTGATTACGTACAATACGTACGTACGTTGATACGTACCACGCCTGTACCGGCCATACAGGGTAACTATAAATCAATTCACTGTCCAAGTACCATGGAATATGACTATAGATCAGGGAGGATCGCAATTCTCGACAAAATCAAGGTCTAACAAAATAGTTCCTTAAATCAAAGATGCAGTTTGCACTTTGCAGAACCCAAATAGATACATTATATAATTTCCAAGGGCATATACGTATGCATATGCAAGGGCATTACCATATAACTGACTCATTTGATGGTTGGTTCGCAACAAGTAAAATTTCTCATAAGAAAGGGATCCTCCCACTAGTTAAAAATTAACATAGATAGATATCTGCCAATACTTCACAAGGGAAAAAAAACTTTAGAAACTGGTCTATAAATTTAGATAATAATTCAAACAAGAGTACCGTCGAAAAACTGATTAATAATACCTTTTCAAGAGGTTCGTTGTAGTTGCTGATCTTCTCAACGAAGTCCGGTTTGATCTCTTCGTACAAGGACAGCGGGGTATCGGGTGGGAAACCTAAGAAAAATAAATATATCTATTAAGCAACCTATCTTATCTATACTCATAATAAGTCTGTAGAAGAAATCGAGTCGGAAACTTGAAAAATAAAAGAAACTGTCAAGTCGAGGGGACTTTATAAACGATACTGAACACAAAATAACTATTTTTAGAACAATTGTCTGTATCTATGCACGTCTGGATTTAACTCGAAAACTACTGGACGGATTGCAACAAAATTTGGCATGGAGGTAGTTTATAACACTGGTCAACATATAGGCTACTTTTTATCCCGGAAAAACGCAGTTCCCGCGGGAACTCTAATACCGATTTCCACGCGGACAAAGTCGCGAGCAGAAGCTGCTAGTACTATAATAAAAGAATAGGTTTTGTCTATATATCTGTTTGTAGGAGAGCATGCAGTTTTCACAGGTGGATTACTGAATAATGTGCTCTGAATGATAACTCCCATTCACAGCACAAAATCAGATGTCGGGAAAAAAGTTATGGTCATGCATACTAATATTATAAATGCGAAAGTTACTCCGTCTGCTACCTCTTCACGCTTAAACCGCTGGACCGATATAGATGAGGTTTGGTATAGAAATACTATAAGTATTGAAGTCCCGGGAAAGGACGTAGGCTACTTTTTATCCCGGAAAAACGCATCGTTTCCGCGGTAACGCGATAACCGAATACCACGCGACCGAAGTCGCGTGCAAAAGCTAGTCATTACCTAATTTCTAGTTTATGACCATATGACGCATGCACACAGTGACATTTGATACCTAATCAGGTAAAGCCACTAGACATTTAGCACTTTGCTATAGCATTCGCTTACCAGCCCGCTTGTTCAGAATCGGTATGAGATCTGGCAGCTTGCTCGCGATGGGCAGGTAATGATGACCGCAGTAATGGATCCTCTTCTGCTTCGGATCATAGAACTTGAAGAAGAGAACCACATCGTTCTCTTTATCGAAGGTCGGTAGAGAACTGAGACCAGAGTCCGGAGGCAGCATCTCGAGGAAAATGTTCCAGGGGTTTGTGTTCTCAGACACGTCAGCTACCGTCTTCATCTGGTCGTTGATTATGTCTAAGCAGGTAGGCCGGCAAGTCTGTAGAAGGAAACCTACTTTAGACTCAATAGTTTAGACTTTTCCTATGACAATTCATAGGAAAAGTCTTGTGGTACAGACGCCCGTATTATATTCAACCTTTGGGTCCCGACCCTCGATTTGATCGAAGGGTCGCGAATAAATGAAAATGACCATTGTCTGTACGTCCCACAATATACTAAAAATCATGCAGTTTGATCTTGATTTGTAATCCTTAGAGACTGGAGTCGCTAAAACTGTACAACTTATAAAGAGAGAGCTCCTCGACTGCACCATGTATATTTAGACATCTGTGGTCTAAGGTACCGGAAGGCAAGCATTTCCGTCAATGACGGCCACCATATTCTTGCTCACCATGTGATGCGATGTGAAGCTGTCAATACAACGCTGGCGGATTTTTCACCCGCGGTTGCCCTCCTTGCCACACTAGCCTAAGTAGCGGAAGACTCGGCAGTGCTAGAGATCTTCTACTATCTAAAGTCCCGCGTCTTCACATTTCAAAACGCTTAATTTTTTTAATATTATTTAAAAAGCAACACCAACACTCCCAACGCATAGTGGATGGCTGTCTCAGCGCGCAAACATTGTGTTGAGTGTTGGTGGTGCTTTTTAAATACATTGAAGCGTCTAGAATTTAAGCCGTGGTGGCCTAGTGGTTTGATTGGGCGCATTGGGCCCGCGTGGGGACTATAGCCCAACCCTCTCGTGTTGAGAGGAGGCCTGTGCCCAGCAGTGGGCCCTAAGTAGGCTGTAGTAGTAGTAGTAGTCTCACCTGATTGGAGCGAGCGCTGAACGGCCACGGCCGCATATGCTTCTGCGGGTAACGGAAGTTCTCCGCTAACATCTCCATCAGTTCGGCCACGGTGGCCTGTTTGCGCACGCGGAAGGCGCGGTAGTGCGCGCGCTCGGGGTCGTAGAGGTCGTTGCCCTGGTGCCCGTCGAAGTCGTCCTCGAGGACCACGTTCACGGTCATGTAGAGGTGCGCCTCGTTGCGCTCCTTGCGACGGATCTGAGGATAGACACGCGTTAGACATGGTCACACGGCGGACACGGCCTATAAAAGCACGATTTCGAACACAATTCGAATGAAGTGTCAATGTTTGCGTGCGAGGACTTCTGTACACTTGTAAATGTGTGTGTACGCAGGCCAATAATTCACTCTCCGTCTCCGGATGAAACAAATGACGGTAAGAGCGAGTTGGGCGCGAGTTGCGCGCCGGCTAGGTTCAGGCGGGTGATTCCGTGGCCATTCTGTATGTAGTACTAAGTACTATTAAATATTCTGTGACATTGTCTTCATATTGTGAACAGTTTCCAGAGGTGTGAGCCGAATTCGAAATCCCGACCCTCCCGCATGAGAGGCGACATGATTATAATAATACTAGGCTACCGAGCCTTGCCACGAGGACCTCAAGTCATCTTAATCCGAACTTTTTTCACTTTTGTATTTCACTTGGATACGTACTATTCTGTGGGTAAAGTTGTTAAGGTCTTAAATTGAAAAGGGTACTAACAGTTTCAATTCTCTTCTCCTCAGCTAGCCTTTCGCTGAGCTCAGACGGTATGTCTGGTTGATTGACTTCTTGTAGTACCGTTTTTAATTGAGAATCCCTGCAAAAAAAACATATAAATAAACATTAGAACAGAATTATTCAGTTGTAGAGATCTTCTACTATCTAAAGTCCCGCGCCTTCACATTTCAAAACGCTTAATTTTTTTAATTATTGTTTAATAAGCACCACCAATACTCTCAACGCATGGTTGATGGCTGTCTCAGCACGCACACATGTGTTGAGAGTGTTGGTGGTGCTTTTTAAATACATTGAAGCGTTTTGAAATGTGAAGGCGCGGGACTTTAGATAGTAAAAGATCTCTAGTCTAAAGTGATAAATTAGTATTGAGAGCACTCATGTGAAATTGTTTAAGAGTGTTTACTCCGAAAGTTGGCAACGTCGCAAATAGCTGTCGAATATTTTGCTGTTTTCATTAATTTCTGAATAATACTGAATGTAAACATGAATTATCGCTCTATGGTTGAATAAAACATTAAGTTTGGATTGCAACAATTATCATAGGAACACGAAATTTTTAGGATTATGGAAGTACTTACTATCTTTTGAAAACTTTCCATCGCATTTTCCATGCATTTTAATGTAATCTTATCATTTGAATGCCTAACCAATAAATATAAAACGAGACGCGTCATTCAACCATAGAACAATATCTTCCTTTTTAATTCAGCAATATTGAGAAATTAATAAAAACAGCGAAACATTTGACAGCTATATGCGACGTCGCCAACTTTCGGGATAAAAACTCATAAACCCCCCTTTTTAATAATGACCATTATTTTTAAGTATATTCGTTCACAGCAGAACTAATAACAATATGATAAGCCAGTGTAGTGTGGGACACCCTCAAGCTCGGTGGAGCAAAATCTTGTTATTTTTGTCATATTATGCATATTCTGTTTTTAGTTGTATGTTAATGTAATTTTTTATCTAATTGTCGCTGTACTTTCGTTTAAAGTAACGCGTGTAGCCGGTTGTGGTCTCACAAAATGCTCCTAACGAAGACCAGCCCTGGGGCATTAATACTAGCACATGCTGAGACCATTTCATGTGACAACACTTTCTTTTGTTCTGTATAAATGTTACTCTGTGTGTTGTGTTAGATTATGAAAATAGATAATAATATAATTATTTCTTTCTTTCAAAACTGTTATCTGTCACCGTCGTGCTTTAGGAGAGATCTATGTCCAGCACAGGACCTGAATAGATTTGATGATGATGAAGGGACTCAAAAAAAAAAAACTTTATTTAACAATTTGGATTTGTACGTAGTTGCCAGAGATTCTTATGTGGGTTGCTGTTATGCACAAATTAGTTGTTGAACTCTGAGGACCCAAACCAGGCAAAGGCCTGTCTCTTGGGCATCAGTGTCCAGCCGAGAGAGTTACAAGTAAGGTCACAGCCACAACGAGAAAGAAGTAAGTAGGTAAGTGTACGTAGAATTATAAATATTAAAATTTTAAGTTTACAAAGATAATTACTATGCAAACACGCATACAAATATCCACTAATATTTGTATGCGTTTTTGAGTGAAAGGTATGAGTGTGTGTGTTGGTGAGTGTGTGGGTGTGTGTGTGTGTATTTGTGACTCACCTGATATACACAAGCATGTACGCGTTAGTGCAGTGGCGCACGGTGAGTGCCATGTCTTCATCGTGGCCGCCGTAGTTGTACTCGATGGCTTCCTGCTTCGAGCAGCGCGAGACGACGTCGTCATCGAATTTGCACCACTGGAGCAAACGAGTATTCATTGCTACTGGTGTCAAACTACTAATACTACAACAACAGCCTATTTACGGCCCACTGCTGGGCACAGGCCTCCTCTCATCACGAGAGGGTTGGGCTATAGTCTTCACGCGGGCGCATTGCGGATTGGGGACTTCACACACATCCTTGAATTACTTCGCATGTTCCCTACGATGTTTTCCGTCACCGAAAAGCTCAGTGGTAAATTCAAATTTAATTTCGCTATCTTTTTGTCTGTCTGTTGTTGCTGTTACCACTTTGACAGACAGCTGTTGTCTTCACGCTTCAACTGCTGGACCGATGGGGGTGAAATTTGGTATGGAGATAGTTGGAATCCGGGGAAAGCCATAGGCTACTTTTTATCCCCGAAAAGCCCATAGTTCCCGCGGGAGCGCATGAACCGAATTCCACGCAGGCGAAGTCGCGGGCAGAAGCTAGTAATATCAAAAGTGCGAAAGTAACTCTGTCTGCCTGTTACCTCTTCACGCTTCAACCCCTAGACCGATTTGAATCAAATTTGATATGGAGATAGTTGGAATCCCGGGAAAAGACAAAGCCTACTTTTTATCCCGGATAAACGCATAGCTCCCGCGGGAACGCGATAACGGATTTCCACGCGGCCGAAGTCGCGGGCAGAAGCTAGTTCTAATATATTAGGCTCCTGACCTTCCCGTCGCCCTTGGGGTTGATGAACACGACGTAGTGCCCGCCGTGGTTGTCTCCCGAGTGCACCAGGACTGCGTGCAGCGTGTAATCGGCCGGAGTTTCGGGCTTCTCCTGCTGGTAGGCGTCCAGATTGATGTGCTCGTAGAATTCGAACCTAAGGATGACCAGATCTTTAAATATAGGTCGCGGCATCTTGAGCGGTGAGCGAAGCGGGATTTCTGAGCATGTTTACGACTGAAGAGCCAATTAGCGTGCGCGTACGGCATAGCGCCCGCTGCGTCCCGCGCCTCTCTGCCGATGAGACCTTATTTTCGACTTCTGCGCATCGAAGGTCACCGCTCAAGTTTCGTGCCGTTGCCTGTATTTAACCGTTAATTACATTTATTCCTCGAATAGTCCATACAAAATTAAAATTTATTCCCCATGAATAAATAGCAACTTAGATGATGGTTCAAAAATGACCCATTACAAAGCATTGAGCAACCGAGCTATGCTCGGATAAAAATACTAAAATGAGTGTTCTCCTATATGATTTGGGTCGATTTGTCGCCTCCGTAAACCTCTATATTGGAAATTTAGTCCTGGAACCGCATGAGAGCGCAGTAAGCTAACGCTAGAAACTAACAACGTTCTTTTTACACGCAAATATAACTTCCTTCTCGGAGACTGAGGGCGCTACGAGCCACAGCTGTGACGTCACGGGCTCACCGGTCGTTGAACTTGACGGAGCTGTCGGTGATGGGGTCGTATTGGAACCGCATGAGGTGCAGGTGCAGCACGGGCGGGAAGGAAGCGAATATGACCCCCTTCTCGGCCTCCTGGAGTCCATGCTCGCCGGCGTCGTATTTGTTCTCCCCGTCGAGCGTTTCCGTGCTGATGTAGTCTTTGAACGACTCGTCGACTGCCAAACGAATTGTACATTAGAATTTTTTTTTATGTCGCTGGTATAGGCTAACGAGTGAACAGCCCACCTGATGGTAAGTGGTAACTGCGGCCCATGGACACCGAAACCCTTTGATCCCCCATAAGAAACCGTAAGATCTCCAATGCGTTGCCTACCTTGAGGCCTAAGATGGAATGCCTCCGTGCCAGAAATTTCACCGGCCGCCTTAACCCCCTACCGGAAAACAACAGTGCGAGCACTGCTATTTGGCGGCAGGTTAGCGGGGAAAGACGGTGTTAGCTCCCCGGACGGACCTAGCACCAGGCCCTACCACTAGCAAGATGACATGACCATGATCAACATAGATAACGTTTAATACGTCATGTTGCACTATAATATACATACTAAAATAATCATAATAATATCAGTTTGATGGATGTCTTGTTCTGAGCAAGAGCTAGTAGATTCATTCAATCACCTGACGTATACCTAGCCAATTTGCTGAATAAATTGAATTTTTAATTGCCTTGCCAACTAATTACGAATATAGAGGTTGTGTAGAGGTAACCTGGATTACTCACTGTTTTTCTTGCCCTTGATGTTGAGCTGGATGTCGTAGAATGTCTCGACGCGCGTGCTGGAAACGTTGACGTTCTTGCACTTGATGTATGACGTCATCTTGCCTTCGAACAGCCGCGGCACCGTGCCCTCCACGCAAGTGCCTTTCATTTTACTCTCCAACTTGTCTAGGAGTACCTGTGATATTTTTTTTCATAAAAATATCGTATTCAACCTTTTGTATGCCGAACGCGAGCACAACAAAAGAGCGAGTTCGATCCCCCTCTCCATTCGATAATGCTATCGAAAAGCTTGAAGAAAATACAAAAAGCATGTCGAAGTTTTGGGACGTACCCGGGACAACGTATACGAAGGGTTAATGATTTAAAAAGACACATCAGAAAATTTGGTGAGGGCAAGAAATCGCGGTGAAAAAGATATCAGATACAGGTCGCGGCACGTAACTTGAGCGGTGAGCAAAAGTAGAGAGGATTTCTGCGCATGTTTACGACTGAAGGGCCAATAAGTGTGCGCGTGCAACAAAACGCTCCCTGCGTCCCTCTGCCGATGAGACCTTATTTTTGAATTCTGCGCATCCAAGGCCACCGCTCAAGATACGTGCCGATGCCTGTAACTGAACATAACTTACAGTAAACCACGAAGACTGCGAACGTTTGTGCTCTTCTTACACTAAGATTCGTATAACATTTATTTACAGCAATAAATAGTAACACGTTACCCTGAGAAACTCCTGGACGTCATGCTGCATAAATGAATCCAGAGTTTCCCAGCCAAAGCTCTTGGTTAGTTTCTTCGTTCCAACTGGCTTGTCCGAGAATTGTAATTCGTAGAATACTCGTTGAAGTGCTAAGGCGACGGACCTAAAACGTAACAAATATCAATAAAAGTTTTACTCAACTGAAACTTTGGTGATCAAATAGGGTGTTAATTGTTTAATTTATATCTTACTAATTAGTAAGGAAAACAGTCAAGTTTGGACCTGTAACAGTGATGGTTATCGGGATTCGGGAGTGAATTCCCCGCTAGAGGCGCTTGAGTCCTATGAGGTGCAATGTTGCCAATTTAGCACATTATATTCTATATTACACGCTCAATTGGCAACACTGAGGCCTCCGAAACTTAAAAATTCAAATGTCAAATTTCAAACATAAAATGTAAAATGTCTGTCTAGAACAATGGCGCCAGCTGGTAAGCAGGAATAAGGTTGCCTCTGGTGCATTTAGTATTATTTTTCATGCTTACTTATATAATTTTTATGAATTCATTAATGATTTTTTATTGCTCTAAAAATAACGTATGAAATACTGATAAAGGTATGTAAAAAAATGTAATGCTGTACCTGGTACTATCATCCGACTCTGTGGGCATTTTGTAAACCGCCTTTCTTAGCTGGTTGGTAAAGTATAGAGTTTGTAGCAGAGAATTCATGTAGCAAGTTGCACCTTGATTCTTTAGGCCTGTAAAGAACAGAATAAACAATTAAAATCAATAAGCTACGAATGCAAAAATAACTCTGTCTGCCTGTCTGTCTGTTATCCTTTCACGCTTAAGTCGCTGGATCGTATGAGATGAAATTTGGCATGATGGTAGTTGGAGTCCCGGAAAAATGCATAGTTCCCGCGTGAACGCGATAACCGAATTCCATGCGGGCGAAGTCGCGGGCGGAAGCTAGTGTTAATATAAACATAACTACTATTAGTACACTACGTTTTTAAAAGAGAAACGATGAAAATGAGTTCTTACATTTTTGCTTTATTTAATAGTACATTACAGACCTAGGGCGTTGAATTCGTAAATGTCCCAAATTTCTGTGGCCCGAACCGAAGGTGAGGGCCATAAATATGCGATCTGGGGCTTTACGAATTACCGCCCGTGGTTTGTCAAAAGTTTTACATCTTGCCTTGGCCAAGAGTAGCGGGCAGAAAATCCCACTTTACGGCCAAGGGTGATGTAAAGTAATAAAAATATCGCATAATGTTGCTACGTGCGTTTATAGACCATTACGAAACAATGCAACAGCGAATATGCTAATATTGACGCTAAATTTAATAGTACGAAAAAAACTTATTGGGCAACACGCTAACGTCACAATCTAACACGAACCTGGTGACGTCATTTGACATAAATAACTATGTTTCATTAACACTGCTACAATAACACGTATAGGTTAAAACAATTTTGTTAACAAGTACATGAGATAGCATCTTTTTATACGTCACTGCTTCAATTATGGATGGTCAATATCGTCATGCCGCTTTATACCGATAGTGAATTTATTTTCAAAGTTGAATAAAATCATGTGATTTTGAAATAATAAACCCGTCAATTTTCCTGACAAATAAGTATAAAGTAACGAAAAGGTCTGATTTGGTCGAACATGCCAGCTGCTTTTGAACTGTGGCCCCAAAGAAACAAATTTATTTACTTGACGATTTGTTTTTATCCGTATTATCTACCGTGATTCGTCTACTTGTTTTTTTTTATATAGTGTATCTTATGCTTATGCCACAGCCATCCATTGGAGCCAGAGCGTGCTTGTACGGCGTTCACCTCCAACTAGGAGGACCCTGGTGAATGTCACAGGTCTCCATTCGATAGGTCGAAGAACCCTAGGACCGATGTGAGCTACAGGTGTATTTTTATTATGTAATTGGTAGCAAACAAGCACACAAACCACCTGATTGTAAACGTCATGCGGCCCATGGACACCGAAATCTTATGATCCCTTGTTAAGAAATCATAAGATCTCGAATGCGTTGCCTACCCTGAGGACTAACATGGAATGCCACTGTGCCAGTAATTTCACCGGCTACCTTAACCTCTAACCGGAGCGTAACAATCTGAGCACTGCTATTTGGCGGTAGGTTAACGGGTAAGACGATGGCACCAACTCAGATGGACCTAGTATCCGTTCCTACCACATCAATAAGCACTCGATGGGGCCAGAAAGTTCTTGAACCGCGTCCACCTCCAACTAGGCGAATATCGCGGGTATAGCACGAGACAACTTTTAAGCAACAATAGACTCTGTGCCAACGGCTTAAGTGCTTCGCCGCGCGCCTTCTAAGTTGTGTCTAAGTATATATGGATATCGCGGGTCTGACTCGGTTGGTCTGAGCCGCGAGTTCAGGAGCATGTTTCGATTAAGTTGGTAGCAATGAATAGCACTTACCAACATAGCCGGTGTGCTTCTTGGAGTCCCACGAGACGCCGTGGGGGGCCTCGGCGGAGACGTGCACCTCGAGCGTGATAGCGTCGTCCTTGATGTAGCCCTTCTCCGGGTCTAGGACGTCGTTCCACGCCATGAAGTGGGAGAAACCCCAGTCGTTCTCCTTACTGTTGACAAAACGCTTCTAGATAAAACCCCGTAAAGTTTGCCCTCGTGATGGATTGCAGACGCAGTGTCAAATAAATGACTCTTTATCGAATGTAGAAATAAATGGTAACACACATCAGCTTTACTAAAGCTATAAACTTCTAATCAAGGTATTACTCATATTCATTAGTTTGTTATGTGTTAAGGGTTGGCTTAAATCTTAAACCAATGTACTCTTATTTAAAAGCTATAGGGTAGAAGTAAATGATAGAAACCACGGATAGCAAGAGTTCCAAAAAAAGATAAATTGAAGAAAATATGACCTGCCTTAAAAGATATATTGCAATTGATTCTAATCTTGATTCTAAACAAACTGTTTTTAGGTGTTCAGTGGGTTATGTTACTCATTGTATATAGGGTCAAGCAAAAGGTTGTGATAATATTTTACCCACAAAAACTCAACCCAAAAGAAACACGTACCTACGGTAATATGGTGTTAGCGATACATGAATCCCATACTTTTTTCAACTCGAAAAAAAACATGTGAAGTATCATCACAACGTTTTGCGTTAACAAAACACAAAAGGCCGTCACAATACATCAGCAACGGTCGAGATGACACGTAAATGGCCCTACAACACATCTCCCCACCGCTTTGCTGGAGCCAGCAGACGAGAGCTCACCTGTAAAACAAATGTTGTATCTTCCTGAAGAACGGCTCGGTGTCGGGCTTGTGCGAGATGAGCCTTAGCTCCGCCATGGCGTAACACGACCAGCTGGAGGACTCGCTCTCGCCGTTGCACTGCAGGAAGAAGCCGAGAGACTTCTGCTGCTGCCGGTCTGGCGAGGGCGCTTGGCGTGGCATCACCTGCCGACATAAAATTCAAATTCAATTCAAGCATTTATTCAGCAAATCGGTCACATAGGGGCACTTTACACGTCAGAAAAAGAATGTACCAGCCACAAACATATGTTACCCGTAATTAAAACTCCAACTATTCGGGGGGGGAGCCTGGTGATCTGTCAAACAGGGAAACCTAGTACAGACTCCAGGCTCATACACTGGTTGCATAATTAAGTGTACTTAACATTTAAGAATCAGCTCTAAGTTAATGTACAACCTTTGTGGGAGCAAAGTTTTTATTAGTATAGAACATATAATCCTGAAGACTCCACATCCGTAAATTTGTGCATGTCGGAAACCTTTTACGGCCAAGGGCCACAATACGACCAAATAAAGAAAAGGGGGAACACAAAGAATTTAAAAAAATTCACAACTCTCAAGAAGGTCCTTTGTTTCCAGGTCTGTTTGAGCTTTTTGAGATTATCATAAGGTTGGACAGGGAATGTTTTAAGAGATCTATTCGAAAATAACTACTTTGAAAGATGTTCAATCAAGTAGAGATCTTCTACTATCTAAAGTCCCGCGCCTTCACATTTCAAAACGCTTCAATATATTTAAAAAGCACCACCAACACTCTCAACACACGTGTGCGTGCTGAGACAGCCATCAACTATGCGTTGAGAGTGTTGGTGGTGCTTTTTAAATAATAATGAAAAAATTGAAGCGTTTTGAAACGTGAAGGCGCGGGACTTTAGATAGTAGAAGAGCTCTAAGTAGCGGCGGGCTGCAAATGGCGAGTTGGCGCCGTTGGCGGGACGCATGGGTTGGTATTTCTGAACGAAAGTGCCGTACTCGTGACGCTGCTTAAATCATCTGGGACACACGCGAAATTAAATAAAATGAAGTCACAAGTCAATGGTGGAATGATCTTTCGACCTTTCTCAAACTCATGTGAAACTCATTGTTCAGTTCAGAATAAACAAAACTCACAAACAACCTCCAGGAAAAAGGCATATGCCAATACACTAGTGGTTTGCTATTTACATGATACTATTTGATGCAACTGCTCAGAAGATTTTAGTATTTACTTGCATCAACCAGAGTTAGCAGTAGTGACCTCTATTCGGTCTCTAGCTCCTTATTATAAGTTGGTTCTATGTTTTTAGACTCTGTAGGAAGTGAGTGGAGTGGTCTTTACCATAATCTTCCAGGGCAGGTTGCGCACATAGCAGGGCGGGGACAGCACAGAGTCCTTGAGGCTGTGAAACTTGGTGACAGTGAAACGGAAGGTGGCCTCCGAACGGGCCTCGTCATCCTCCATCTCGGTGTCTTGCTGCTGAAACAGGTTGGGCCTATAATGCCACTTTTTTTGCGGCGGATATAACCTCTGGTACACTACCACTCAAATTTTACAGAGAAACATGAATTGGTTTGCCTTATTTGTTGTGCACAAAAAAGCAGTGCTCACGCCCGACAGTGTGAGATCGTGCGCGCAAAGCTATTCGTGTTGTTAAACAAAACTTATCAGATCTGTGGAGCATCTAGGTAGTTAAAGTAATCAGTTGTAGTAGTAAGGTGAAGATAACGAACGCGCTTCTCACGTCTTTTGCTCAGATTAATCAATAAGTGGATAAAAAGTATCAGCAAATACTAGGTTCTCAACATTGTGATTCATGTGACTAAGACTAGGTTGTATAAAGCTCTATTAGTTCGAGATATATATGTAATTGTAGTAACACCACAATACTGACACTTTTTTTTCATTTCTTAAAACTTTAACTTTTCTTTTTTACTTTACAGAGGCTTCAAATATGGGACCTTTGAGGTGATCAGAAAAATGGTACAATGATTCAGTACTTTGGAGCCTTTTGTATGCTTAGTAGCTTAGTAGTCTAAATTTACAGCCAGCTAATACCCTGTTAGTATTTAAACTACACCTCTATTTTTTTTACTAGAAACGATAGTACTTACAACCATGGCAGTAGAAGTTGTCTCCTGCGTTTTCAGAACCTCACTCATCACAACCTCACCGTTGGACCATTTCATCATGAGAGTCTCGTCGCAGTCCTTATCTGTAGCAGTATCTACGGTCTCCACTGTAAGGCATTATGAATCTATCATTACACACTGACAAAACTTATTTTATTTCTCAGATATCTTTGATAAAATAAATAATAATAATAATAATACATAGATAAGTATATTCAGTGTTTCCTCCTGTAGTCCTCATAAAGAGCAGATGTGTATCTATGTCTATGCCTGATATGCCCCCCTATAAAGGCCAGGTCACACCGCATGTGTCTGAAGCTCACCGGCATCTCCGCGCATGTGAAGTGCGCGCGCCGCGCAAGCTTTGAGGCTTCCCTGTCACACCGAGAGCTGACTATAGAGCGCGCTATATTGCTGTCTCGATCTGCTCTTCACGACTCTGATAGCTGTCACTCGCGCTCGGCGGCGTTGTGTCGCTCGACGAGACGGTTGCACCGCTGGCGAGCCGTGCGCAGCGCTCGCTCGCGGTGGGACAGGTCTTACGAGAACTAATGCTATACATATGCCGACGACCCGCAGACATATGCGGTGTGTCCGGGCTTTAGATCTTTACTATTTCAAAATGGAAACATTTAAATCTGATTTAATTCAAGGACCATCTGTTGTTGCTCAGTAAACTGTTGTGATGTTCAAAATCAACAGAAAAATATGATATACTGAATTTATGTATTTGAATATTTTATAACTTTATGCTACAACCTTTCCAATTTCAATCTAAAATATTTAACAGAATTAGTCTACATAAACAAGTTCTCAATTCACAGAGAAAATCACACATTTGCCATATCTCATGACAGTATGTTTTTGACATAATTAATGCAATATATGTCAATCACATTTATTAACAAAATTGAAGCCAGCCAGAAGCTTTTTCATCAGAAAGGTTCAATGTTAATAATGTTTAATAACAAAGTTTTTTTATACTTCTTACTAAAAAAGTACTGCTATGAACAAACAATTTATTATATTAGTAAGCTAACTAAAATTTGCTCCGTCTAAGATTTTGCTGTTATATAGGAGTAATCTGTATTTATTCAATTGTACTGCAATAATTGTGTTGTGAATGTGATACAAATACAATCATGCCTAGCAGTGGACATCTTTTGGTTGAAATGATGAATACAATTTTATTATTGTGTCTAAAAGGTACATGCTGGACAGTGAGTGCATGTTTAATGACTAGAAAACTATTTCTGTTTTCATACCTATCATAATAAATTTTAGAACACAAGGTTAAATTTGAGTTATATTTAAAGACTAATGAAGTCTGCGACTATAACATACTCTCAAATCATATTATACTGATATATGGGCAATCCCTAGATGGAATTTGAAGAATTTATTATATTCATTATATACCATGTAATTTTTATTATAATTTTTATTTTATTATTAACAATTCTGAAGAGATGCATTAAGAAAAATATTACTTTACTAACATGAGGTTATAAACTCAGCTACAACAGAAACAAATATATTTAGAAATTTAGCATCATCATGTACATATTTATAGCCGAGATGACCAAAATAAACATAACATTGGATGATAAGTGCTGTTTTCTACATCAATATCAGGTTTACGTATTACATTCTGAATTTCTTTACTTACTAGAGAATTGATTAGTTCTCAAGACAAAGTGTTCTAAAATTAGAAAGTATTATAACAGGGAACGACTTGCAGTTTTGGAACAAAGAAAGAGGGGAATCCTGATGCATGCACCATACTCAAAACTATGTATCTATCTTTGGATACGACTTATCTTCACAATATTCATGACTCCACCCAAACAAATCATCATACTGAAACATTACCACTGACCTTACACTATAATTACATTTGAGGTTATAGACTGTCAAATCAATATTAAATACTATGATGCACATGGATAAACAACTACTGCTTACTAGAAACAGAACAAAACAAGTGTCGAAAGGAATCAATGACATGAATTCTACCTTTGAATAATAAAATTGCATCAAAATAACAATGGATCCTACCTGATACGTCATTTGAACGTAGGTAGGTGATTGAAGTAGAATGAGTCGGGAAGTAGTGATACTGACCGTCTTGTGTCTCCATCTCCTCAACTTGGTTCACATTAGAGTCGTGCTGCCTGTCCGCAGCAGACGTGTGGTTCATGTTAGCCGGGCGCGCCACGGGGGATTCTTGCCCACGACTCTTCGATATTTCCTGCACACAAACACTTGGTTATTCAAACCAATTCAACACACGACGCGCATTACACAACCCACGATCACCGATTCTGCACTACACCTACCTACCAGGGAATCGCTCCCTTTGGCTCTTCTGAGGAGTCGTTGACAGAATCGCAACGGGCCACTTCTTCTATTCTCAATCCTTGTATCTTGCACCGCTGACTTGTAGTTTTTAATGTCTGCTTCAAACAAACGTTTATAAGCGGCGCGGCCGTATTCAATAATCAACACAAGGGCCCGAACGTCGTTGGTACGCTAATAGCACATTCCTAATATTTTAAACATTGCCAGAGTTGATCGATTACTGTAATTACGGCCGAGTATAAATATTCACTAACGTATCCAGTATTAGAATTATTTACGCGAAAATAAACAAAATGGTGGTTAATTTAATTTCTAGCTTCGGATGTGTGGCCCGGTTTGATCGACGAATGCACCATTTTCTCATTCTCTCACATTCACCGTAGGGATGTCCATGTTCGATGTCTTACGATTCAAAAAGCGTTCTTGCACTTTAGGTCTTTTATGGTCACCACATATTAGATATCGCTTACTTGTTGGGAATACAATAGAGATGGATGAAGATAGCTGGTATTTGACTATAAAGTGCGTGTATAAATGTCCTATGTGCAAATCAACGTGAAAACGTATTTCTCAAATAGTTTGGAACTTTGGAATGTTGCCATATAGAAATTATATCTCGAAATTAGAGGTTTTAAAATGCCAACCAACGATATGAAAAAATACACGCATTAATTGGCACCGCATTACCACGAGATATTGCCAGAAATGCCAAATATTCAACTATGACAAATGCAACAAACTCTACGTTGCAACTTCTTCTCTTTTAAATAATGGCTTCTGTTTATATGCAAGACAAGACAATTTCGCCAATGTCAAGTAATTGGCCTACACTCTACACTCTACAAGCCGAGCAGATGTACGGTCATCTATGTTGTATCAAGAAAGTTAAGTTCCATTGTTCCATTAAAAATGACGTGAGCTATCATTATACACAGAAACTGCATATGCCAAACTGCATAGTGTAAATTTCAGCGGCCATATTTAAACGATGTACCTTATAATTATTGATTCTTTAAGTAATTTTCACTAGTTTGTTTTTATTATCGTCGAATTTTTCTTTTCTTTGATGTAACCCAGATCAGGCCATATTATGGGATTTTCAATGTAGGTTATGGTAACACTTAAAAAAGACTGTCACTGTCAAAAATGTCAAAATAAATGTCAATCAATTTAGTTGGGTTAGGCGACGGCTTTCTGGGATCGTTTTCATTTATAAACATGAAGTTAACTAATATTAGTACGAAATAAGCTGTTTTTATATAGCTTGAATAATGTTTCCTACTAACCATAAAACGATATTTGTGCTCGATCATACGCCATACTTTGGTATTTCATCTGATAGCCCGATAGATTTCGATGTATCCAAAAGCCGTGGATCTGGCTATGTGCCTTTACCTCCTGTTTGTAAATCTTTATGGACATGCAGTGTAGAAGCAGCGGTAGAGTATTGTCGAATCGTGTGGGATTTATTTCCCGAAGGAAAATTGGTTAGTATCTCGCCAAAAACATCAAGAAATTTAGTTCTAAAACTTCATTTGAAAGTTTCTAAAGTTTACTTCAAATTGGGTTGTATTCATTATCAAAGAGACATGAGTACTAACTTAACCTTATCTTGTTTTTATCTTTATGCAAAAGCTAGCCATTAGTTAAATACAGTAAAAAGTACCATTGAAAAAATATCACTTTAAAATTAGGTATAAAGAAGCATCAACTCTAGAATTTATGATTTCTATCTTATGATTTACATATTTTACAAGCTTGATATATTTTAGGTCCGATTCGTGGTCAGTGATTCATCAGCTCACCTCCTCAATACCTGGGTTGCTAGTCAGCAGAACATAACTCATGTAAGTATCTAAAGTCCATCAAGAAATATACATTGAAAATGTATTTTGAAACTATTATTTGGATCCAAAGCAGGCAAAGAAACTTAACTGGAAATGGGCTGGTCATGTGGCCAGACTACAGGACAAGAGGTGGACACATTGTGTCACAAAGTGGAAAGGCCCTGTGGGCAAAAGAAAGAGAGGTTGCCCAGCTACCCACTGGGCAGACAATATCATAAATATAGGGGGGCCCCAACTGGCTTCTGAGGGCCCAAGACAGGAAGAAGTGGCAGGCTCTGGAAGAGGCCTTTACCAATGGCGGTTCTGGTGTGAACGGGAAATAATTATTTTTTTCACTAATATTTAAATTTCTGGAAAAATTTAAACCAGAAAAGATGTTTGTTTTTTTTTCTTACTTGAGCAGACACTTCTGCTCTATATGAATGTGTACATGACAAAGAAAATATTGATTTTAGTTTCATAACTACTACTTCCGCCTAATGCCTGCTACCTCTATAAGTCTCTAAGTCTGCCCCGCAGTCTTACGCAACATTCTCTTCCTTAGATACTATTATAAATGTGTTAATTTTTCACTCAATCAAACAAAATGTTATATTATGTGTGTATTAGATAAACAATTATCTATAAAAACCTGAAAAACAAATTGACTAGCAAGCTATTTGAAAAAATATACCCAATTTAACTTTTTTCTGAATATAATTCCCTCCTTTGGGTTTTATTTTTTATTCTCTCACGGTTTAACGTTCATCTAAGATAAGATGACGAAAATGCATTTGAAACTTTCAAGTGAATTTTCGTCATCTTGGAAGAACATTAACTAAGAGAAAAAAGGAAGGAAATCCTATAAAATGGAGTTGTATGTCAGGGTAAATGGTCAATGGATCATAGACACCCCCAAGTCCCGAACACAGATAGGACCTGCTTACGGTCAAAGTCGGATTGCAAGTAGAAAAACATAAGAAAAAAATATGTCGATGTCGCAGCTCCTAAACGGCCTGTGTCTCGTGGGCGCCGTGCGCCGGGGCGCCGGCGGTGATGTGGTGGGCCTCTGCGCCGCCATCGAAGCCCTGAGCGAGCCCACTCCCACTCAGGCGGCGAGGCCCAACTCTGAAGCGCTGTTCCAGAATAGGTCTGACTTTCCTCCTACTTGATTTTATTATTTGATAAGCCAAAAAACGCTAAAGCCGTATTTTAACGAATTCTTATTCTAATTAGTTTGATACAGAAAAAACAAATGGCGGTATTTACATTGAAAAAAAAACTGGGGTTACTTCCACAATCATAGCGAAATTAGCCAGCGATTTGTTTCCTAAGTTGAATAAGTTTTTTCAAAAATTAAATTTTTGGACACGCTTTTATTGCTGACTGCACTTTTCTTTGTAAATCATTCATCTACCCTTCAAGACGAATCAAACGAGCCCAAATTAGATGGGTTTATGTACATAGTTTTGTTACGGATTTCCTATGGCCACCTTCCAGCTCATTCATCAGATCAGCTCCATGTCATCATAATATTGCATTGTCACGCGATTTACATATTCGTGCAAAATTTCAACTCAATCGGAAATCGGAAAGTGGGTCAAATTTAACTTGCAATATTCCATTACATAGTTAGTTACATACAGGTTGACCTAGTAAAAGCGTGTTAAATATAAAATGAGTCCTACCATTGTCTACCCAAGTCCTACATTCAAATTTCGAATATTTTTGTACTTTAGGTCCATAATAGAGATTCCAGTTGTATTTACTACAGGTTTTATTTTCAAATGGCCTCATAGATGTCGCTGTTACATGCATAAACCAGGTAGTGAACAATGTTTAGTTAAAAAAAATATATATTTAAAGAAGTGTAGTGCGTAGCTAATGTGTTTACCTAATATATAGTTCTCAAATAACGTCCGATGGTATGTAGGGTTGCACATATGCAAGTCTGACCCGCATTTCACTGATTTTTATTAGTAGTTGGGTTTAAGTTTAACTTTTTTTTATTCCTGCGCGGCGCGGTTTCCTTTTTGTTTTGAGTCATAAGTATTAAATATCAAATTCTGCGTGCAGGGGTCGAATCATCTGCATAACCAGCGCCAGAGATGACGATTCCATCAGGAGCTTGGCCGAAATAGCACTGAACACAATCATACAGCAGAACAAAAAGGCGACAGCTCAACCGCCTAGCACTACTGAGTCCGGCAGTACCACTCAACCGCAGTAAGTGTATTGGTTTGGTTGTATACATAAACTCACACCTGTTTCCTGTGGGGGTAGGCAGAAAGGAATGAATGTAGAGGAAGCGTGGGAGATATCCGGCCGACCTGCATAGAATTAGTTGTTGTAATTGTAGAACAACATAGTCGTAGTACATATAAGCTATATTAAGTTTATTAAGTTAAGTTAGAAATGAACCTACCAACCTTTGGGATGTTAAATAAAGTTTTGTCTATGTCTATATGCTTGGATAGAAGTTGGCGTTCTGTGGTATCTGCCTGTGGTTGTATACCTAATTGACAAACACACTGTCTCCTAAGATACAGGTTAAATCCTAGTTTGGGAGTCAGGGATCGCTGTTTTTGATGTACTTGCCTTAACATTTGTAGTTCTTAGTTTCATGTATTGTAACACTTGTAAGTATGTACAATAATATTTGGCCAATAAACTATCTTTATTATTATTAATTTAGGACCACTTGCAGCAAGCTGCGTACCTTGGATTAGCCCCTTAACTCCGGTTTAGTTGTATTACCTTAAAGCTTGACCAGTTTTTCAGCAGGCCTCGCTTACATAGTGAAATAAAATCTTCATCTGGCAAAAAAAAAAGCAAGCATAAATAACCCAATGCTATGCAGTAGTCAGCCTATTTACGGCACAATATTAAATTGTACACCTTCTGAAATAAGTTGGTTTATGTTTGACGATTTCTGATCTGATAACATGAGGTTATAGCACGACACAACTTAGAAGGCGCGCGGATTAAGCAATAACAGACTCTGCGTCCACGGCTTAAGTGCTTCGCCGCGCGCCTTCTAAGCTGAGTTCTGCTATACCAGCGTTATTGCAAGTGGGCCTTATTCAATCTGCATTTAGTGGTGTTTCTGTATTTCTATGAAGCACTTATGTATTTTTAGGTACAATTAAATTGCTCCTTTTGCAGATCATACCCCATCCAGTACTGCCATCTAGTTGTTATAAATGTTACACCTGAAAAGGCTGAAACCAGAGTTAATAATCAACCATTGACGGAGGTAAGCTTTTTACTTATTTTAACTCCCGACAGAAAAAGAGGGGTGTTGTAAGTTTGACGTGTACCCGTGTCTCTTTCGGTGGCTTGTTAACAACGCATGAATCTATTTTGGTTAGGTTTTTTTTTAACTCTAATGAAAGTCGGTTCAGCTGTTTAAAAATGATCGGCACTTTTCTAAGGGGGGCTATCGCGTGTGAATTTGCCACTAGAGGCGCTAGTGTCGCGTGAGGTCAAATAACATTCACTTTTCACTGGTTTTGGCGGGCTTCGTGATATAAATTATTCATTTCTTTAATTTACCTGTTGAAAAGTGATCTCCTTCGTGAAATTATGGCAAATATGGATTATTTGGCGATGAATGTGAACGCTTGACACAAAAAAAAACGAACAAAACGGAACTGCACAACATTGTGGCATAGCTAATCGATATGATGATAGTTATTTATAATTAATAAACTTAATAAGATTCAACATTTAAAACTTAGTTTCGGCGCCGATCTTATAGAGTCGCCTTTGACAGATAGACCTCTGGACCTTAGTCAACAGTGGCGCCAACTGTTGAGCGAAGAAACGATATTCCCCATTAAGTATGTCGTGGAACCGGTCGATGTATGTCAGTTTTTTTTTTAATTTTCACTTTTTTCAGATGGGCAACGGGCTAATGGGTGTGGAGGTTATAGTGTCGCGAGCCAGCGCCCTCGCTACTTTGCTCGGCCGGTTAGTGCTGCCTCACTTCAAGCTGGTCACCACTACCGTCACTGGGATACCGATGAAGGTATAAGTAATCGACAGTTTTCAACACACTCAACTAATTGTCTAGCTAGTTTAGTAGCATCGCAAAAAGTGTTAAGAGGGTTTATCCCGTAAGTTGGCAACGTCGCATATAGCTGTCAAATGTTTCGCTGTTTTTATTAATTTCTCAATATTACTGTATCAAAAAAGAAGTTAGCATTCTATGGTTGAATGACGCGTCTCGTTTTATATTTGTTGGTTAGGCATTCAAATGATAAGATTACATTAAACTGCATGGAAAATGCGATGGAAAGTTTTCAGAAGATAGTACTTCCATAATCCTATAAATTTCGTGTTCTTATGATAATTGTTGCAATCCATACTTAATGTTTTATTCAACCATAGAGCGATAATTCATGTTTTCATTCAGTAATATTCAGAAATTCATGAAAACAGCGAAATATTTGACAACTATTTGCGACGTTGCCAACTTTCGGAGTAAACCCTCTTAAAACACTACTTCACACAAGCTTCTTCTCATTACATCTTCTATCTTGTATTGTATATATGATTGGTATCTAGATCAGCTACCTATTTCTGCTCGTGGGTGATATTCTGCTAACTTAAATATATGGCAGTTGACAAGGCACAATACAGAATGGATGGTTCGATGTATCTATCAACATGCAGTACTGGATTGTATTTTTCTGTATTATTCACGTGTATCCCAGATGTAGCATATTTGATGAATAAAATATTTAAAATTTGTATTTGGCGTTGGTAGGGTTCCAATTAAAAAGGAGAAGCCGTGGTGGCCTAGTGGTGCGACCTACCGCCTCTCGTGTAGAGGGTCGGGGGTTCGATTCCGGTTCGCATCTCTAAGTTTAAGCTTATGTGCGAAATTCAATTTGAATTTACCACTGAGTTTTTAAGGAAAACATCGTGAGGAAACCTGCACGCATCTGCGAAGTAATTCAAAGATGTGTGTGAAGTCCCGAATACGTACTGGGCCCGCGTGGGGACTATAACCCAAACCCTCTCGTGATGAGAGGAGGCCTGTGCCCAGTAGTGGGACGCAAATAGGCTGTAGTAGTAGGGTTCCAATGTCTTAACTGAGGATATTAATGACACTATAAATTCAACAGGAAGAGCAAAACGCCAGTTCCAGTGCTAACTACGACGTGGAGATCATACATTCAGCGGAAGCGCACGCCGGCCTTAGGGCCGCGCAGACGGCCGCGGAAGCCGCCGAATCTGTAAGTTTAATGAAACTACAATAGCTTGACCTATTACCATCTATCTGGCATAATTCTTTTTGTCCGAAACTGATTACGCATAACAGGTTTCGCATAATTTATCTACGCCGAATCTTGACTTTGCCGAATTTTATTAAGCATAATTCTTAATTGGCCGAATGGGTGTTCACCCGAATATTGTGTCGGCATAATGTTTACTTGGCCGAATTTTATTATGCATAATATTGTTTGGCATACTAGTAATTTAGCAGAATGTGGATAGGCCGAAATATTGTCCGAATTTATGTCCGAAACAACAATTTATGTAGGGACGGTGTGCTACCGCACTTGCCGTACCGTACTTTGCACCAAAGTTTGGAGCAAAGCAGACTCGCATAGGTTAGGTTAGGTTATTTTTTTAATATAAGTAAACGAAATTATCAGTAAGTAAAAATCTCCAAAGGAAGGAAGAAAGGTGAAGGTCGCGGGAAGTCGGTCGGTCGGAGTGGCGAGCCTTGGGGGAGGCCTATGTTCAGCAGTGGACGTCTATTGGCTGATATGATGACGAAAAATGGCGTAAACACTATTATGCCTATACTAATTATGCAAAATCGAATTCTGCCAAAAAAAAATGCGTAAACAAGGGGAACCATTCCCAGAAGGCCGCACCCCGTATCCACACTGTGGATTGCTGGGAATTTTATCCCAGTGATCCGCAACCAGACTGACAGAGCAGACGAGTTCTCGAGTAAAGACCAATCGGCAAAAGAAGCGTAGGACGCCCTGTGGCTAGATGGAGCGATGACTTACGCAGGGTTGGGGTAAGAAACTGGAAGCTAATAGCTGAAGACCGAGCTGAGTGGCGATCAATGGGAGAGGCCTATGTCCAGCAGTGGACTGATGCAGGCCGATGATGATGATGAATCCGCAACCCGTCCGTAGTGCAAACAAATGGAAACAAAATCCGAGTAGTCCGCAGCAGCATTACCGCATATAGGTCCGGCATGGATCTTGAGCGGCGAGCTAAAGTAGAGGGGATTTCTGCGCATGTTTACGACTGAAGGGCCAATAAGCGTGCGCGCACGACATAGCGCCCGCTGCGTCCCGCGCCCCTCTGCCGATGAGACCTTATTTTCGACTTCTGCGCATCGAAGGCCACCGCTCAAGTTCCGTACCGATGCCTGTACCAAGATTACGGCGCGGACTTTATTCTTTATAGCGACTTCGCCCGCGTGAAAATGTAATAATAGAATTTGATTGTCTAATAGCATTCAAATTTGCAATGGCCGTCTATATTCTTCAGTCAGACAGAGCGAAAGTTTGTTCCAAATTCAAATGTCGGCTCTATTTAGTCTATGCTTTTTCAAAATCGAATGTGAGACAATAACGTATTCGAATTGCCGCCATCGTGGACAGATTTTGAAGCATCTTAGAGGATTTATAAAATGAGTGTAGATAAAGTTGTGTAATTAGGCCTTAAACCACTCGTGCGATATTATTATGAAACTCCACGCGTGCTTTAAGGATGTAGCAGTTACATAATAGTAACATTACACACCTAGGGCGGTCAAGTAAAGAAAGTCTCAGATCGCGGGTAATTGAGGCCCGAGCCGGAGGCGAGGGCTATAATCTAGCGGTCTGAGGATTTCTTTACGACCGCCCGTGGTT
>OZ020282.1:5056271-5126071 GCA_963971205.1 Aethes cnicana
CTTGCAACAAGACGTCGAGGCGCAGCACTAGAACCGATCGTCGATACAAGTTGTTCCGAGCTCGTAAGATTCGGCTTTTAACCACCACAACAGTCCATACGTTCCACTCAATCGCGTTCCCGCGACCTTTACAAGATCGGCAATCATCTACCGACAGCTTGCCACTCGAGAAATTTCTGGCCCAATAGACTATCAGTCTACGTGCAAAGTGCCCCGCCCACTGCCAGTCTGTACCTTAAAAGGTGTTATAAATCTGTAAATTCAATGAATTGGAACTGAAGTAGTACCTATTATGTAAGGAAGAAACGCGTTATGTGATTGGTATTAAAGTATATATAATAATAAAAATGCGGGCTATTCCTACTTTTCTGCAAGACCTCAGACGGTCCATTGGTCCACAACGCGTACAAGTGGGATTAGAATGTAAGAATGAGCTAAGATCTTAATAAAAAATATTTTCGTCAATTTGGAGCGTTTTTCTTTGTGACTCAGATTTACCTTTTAGCCAGGCCTACATTGTGCCAGCCTGTATAGTTAAATATCACCCGCGGCGTTAACTATTTTCCACAAGGTCTGTTTCTGTTTGTAAACTAGTCTGGAACTGCTAGTTTGGTCAATATTTTTTCCTGTAATTTATTCAAATATTCATCAGCCGATAACTCCACTACTGGACATAGGCCTATCTCTACTAAAATATGTTCAATTTGGATAAGATAGCAGGGTAACAGTAAATAAAAATGCGACATTATAAAATTAATATTTTATATTTGTTCAATAAAAACTACATTGTGGGCCCGTGTAGCACCCGGCGCCCGGGTAACACGTCCTTTGTATTATCTTGTTGCATATAAACTCTGCGGGCAGACTGTGTCATAAGGCAATGGTGAGTGAGGCCGTCCGCCTCGTCAAGGCATGGTCCGGACCGGCTAAACGTACTTGTTATTTTACAATTATTGGAATGTCACGCGGGATGCGAACGTTCAAACATCGAAATTACAAAACAAATCTAACACTAGGCTCGGGGAGCCGGTGGTCACGCGCGCCGTCGATACGCATCCAAAATATCAATACCCTATAAACTTACAAAAACGACCGGTAATCTTAAAACTTAGGCTAAGTTAAAATTAAACGGAATTGAAAATAAATTACCTAGGTACAATATGTTAGTTTAGTGTAGAGAGTTATTTAAAGCGCACGCGGGGCGATCGGCGCGGGTCAGTGCGTGGCTTCGCGCAGCTTCTTGGCGGCTGGCGCCGCCGCGTCCGCCGCGTCCAGGGAGTCGCCCAACGAGTTCTCTTCTGCTGAACTCGCCTCCTCTAGGGGCCTGCGACAAACACCATGGGTTAATCAATACTATCCATATTAAACAGTTTTTTTATTTTTTTATTTTTTTTATACTATCTTAAATATATAAAACTCAAAGGTGACTGACTGAATGACTGAGTGATCTATCAACGCACAGCCCAAACCACTGGACGGATCGGGCTGAAATTTGGCATGCAGGTAGATGTTATGACGTAGGCATACGCTAAGAAAGGATTTTGCGAAATTCCCACGGGAACGGGAAAAAGAACGGGATTTTTCGTTTTAATATTTCTGCGCATACGAAGTTGCGGGGAAAAGCTAGTAATATTATAAATGTGTTGGTTTGTCCTTTCTTCACGTCGCAACCAGTGGACCGATTAGGATGAAATTTGGTATGGAGATAGTTTGAGACCCGGGCAATAACATAGAATACTTTTTATCCCGATATATTTCCACGGGAACGGGTTTTCCACTGATCAAACAAAATTTTCAATCCTTCTATACTACTTCTATAACTGTCTATATGTATCGTATAGTATTATCGGGTAAGTACGCAAATTCTAAGTCTACGCGGGACGAAGTTCGCGGGAAAAGGATAGTGCTTCTATAATAAAAACAATCTTACTAGGGACGAGATTACGAGGCACCAATATTACAGTAAACGTATTGCATGACAAAACTTAGAAGGCGCGCGGCGGAGCACTTAGCCGTTGACGCTAACCGCTAGACCACGACATCGAGCGACAGCGGAGAGCGTTTTACGGACACATTGCGCGAGCGTGACGCCGCCGCGCATCGGTCAGCAACCGTCGCGCGCAATACGAAGTCGTGGCCGAACCGTAATCTATTATTGCTCAATCCGCGCGCCTTCTAAGTTTTGTCGTACTATACTCCGATAGTCTACACTCTACAGCATAGGATGTGACGTTACAATCAGTTTTGCATCGTCATTAATTACATCGGTTGTAATGTGCATAATTAACAATGCGAAAGAGATTATTAAAGCCCTATACTTGAATAAGTGCTTTTTAATCTTATCTTTCTTAGTACTTGCGTTTTAAGTAGAGCTACTTTTGAAGTAAATCAGTGATATTTTCTAAATCGAAGTATTCATTTTGATAACCAACCTGGTTCTAAATAAATCCAGTACCATTTGTTAGGGCCGCGTAGGTTTGGTTTGGCGTGTCATTTTAAATGATTTGTTGTATCTATCTTCGTGATTGTGTGGGCGACCATTCAACCACGCATTTTTACAATTTAGAAGATGTACTTATTTTATACGCGCAGACAACGCGCTCTTGTTCAAGCTTATAGATAAATGGGAGGCAAAACAATGATATGAAACGGCCGTAGTCTCCGCGTATAAAATGCGTTCTCTGATTAAGCCTTAGGCCCTAAGCTAAGATCTACAAGAAGGTAACTCGGACAACAGTCCGATATTGATGTCAGCGGGTCAAAGGGGCCCTTACATAAACGCACTAGCACGATACGACGACATCGCGTCGTGGCTACGTTGCGACGTCGTGCCGTGGTAATCAATGACGTAAATCGGTAAACATCGCATTGTGAAACGTTGCGACGTCATGTCGTGGACGTAAGCCGTATATTTAAGTAGTAAATAAGGCAGGCCCTAAGGCACTTTAGTCACACCCACGACACTTCATACTAACTTAACCTGCACACTAAAATACTATGTTGTACAAATACGTGAGCGTGTGTGCGTGGGTACACGTTCCTGCCGGTTTTGCTATGGTAAGGTAAGACGCGCACGTCCGCCGCGGGCGGTGTGAGGTACCTTGTGTTGGTGCGGGGCGGTGCGTGTCGCTACTGGCACGATAGTATCTATTACGTATTCTGTGCTTTAGTATCCAAACCAGTCTCACCGTTTGGCGCGGGGCGTGCTGAAGGCGGAGTCCGAGTTGTCGGATGGCGAGGCGGGGGTGGCGGGGGTGGGGGGCGACGCGGGCTTCGCGTCCATCGAGTCCTCGGTGCACGACGTCGTTGTGTCCTCGTTCACTAAGTCTGCTACTATCTTGCCTGAAAAAGCAAGATGCCATTAGAATTTAAGCTTCAAAGTCCAAATTAAAGCTTTTTAAAACTCCAAATGACAAAGAAATGGTTTCTAATTTTCTATCCTATTTTATTCAATTTGTAAAACATCCAAATATGCTTGGTTCTGCACAAGGACTCCTAAAGATCTGACGTTGAGCACAATGTGTTCAAGACCCAACAAATTTCTAGTGCCAACCCATATAAAGAGCCCCATGCTTACGTAAGATGGTGCTTGTTTCCACATTCAGAGAACAGTCTGTAGTAGCTCAATAAATAATTAAATCGTTATCCCACAATTACTCAGTAAAAACCCAGGATCTAGTTAATACTGTTGATTGTGAAATTTGTGAAAGAAACTGTCCGTCTGTTACTTATTCACTGCTAAACTAGTAGACCAATTGAAAACCAATTTGGCATCACATGCAAACACTTCCACAAAGGAGTCTCGATTTGCTTAGCTAGTTTTTGTATAACTATTGAAGTATGCTTCAATGAACCTCTATTTAACTCTCAAAATGACACAAGGGCTTTCCAACAAAACTCAAGTCAACTTTCTGCTACTGGCAAGGTTTCGAATAAATGTTTGGTCAGAAGCTGTATTGATTAAACTGCTAATGCACAGCAGAAGACATTAAAGTCATGTTTTTAGACCACAATTACAACTTTCCTCAAACTAGGTAGATCTAATGTTGTGACACAATACAGCATTTATAATTTGATTTGATATGAATATGATAGTTCAGTGGCAAAAATAATCATTTGTGCCACTGACGGTGACGGTTTGATGACGGTAACAATATTGTATCTTAAAGTAGAGGGAACACACGCAACTATACTCACCATTTCCATTTGTGGGTGGTTCCAGATTGCTCTCATCACTAGGCAGGGGTGATCCTCCATTGGTGGGTGCTGGAGTGGACGGTGGGGATTTCCCAAGCAGCTCCGGCTGCAGGTCTGATAGTATGTTGTGTGTCCATATCGCAAGTTCTACCATGTGAGGGAACCATTTTTTTGAACCGTTTTGATCCTAGAAAATGTTGAGACTAATTAGATGTTGCAGATAAAAAACATACCTACAAATTACAAACGTTCTGCCAAAGTTCTAATGATTTTGAGCTCTTTAGGGATTAATGTAGAGATATCTTTTTCATACATGAAAATCTCAGAGATATTTCTTCTGTTTAGTTAAATCCGAAAATCTTATCCCATTATAAAACAGGATAAATTAGTTTTCTATTATTAAATAATATTACAATTAAAGTAAACATATTTTAATGACTTACCTTATTTAACCTATCACAGACATTCTGTATATGTGTTACAAAATTGAGGTATTCCTTGGCAGTGTAGTCGCTCCCCTCCATTTCGGGGATGGCTTGTAAGCACTCATCGGCCATAAATGGTGCAATTTCGGGACTCGCTGCAGCCAGAAGTGCTGATGCTGTGGCAGTCCCTACGCCTTTTAAGTTACTCAGTGCCGTCATAGCTGATTCAATGTTGGGAAGTTTACGGAATGCCTTCTTTGTCTCCGCCATCACAGCTCGTGGTGTGTTTACTTTTATGAGATAAGACAGTTGCGGATAAGACTTCCCTCTCTGCAAAATGAAATTAGTTCTGTTTATTCATCCATTGTTATATTTCTATGGGCAATTATGGTATATGTGATGACTGATTATTTATGTGCCTATATTGGTTTGTGTTAGCATCTATCAATGCTCAGCCAATTCCATTGTGAAAATGTTTCCAAGTAAAAATAAATGTTTTTTTTTTCATTTTAAAATTTGTTAGATTTCAACCATTTTTTAGAATAAATACTCAATGTGAGCCTTCTCATTCCACCCACACTCACAATGAATTCATAAGACAATAAAGGTGGCATACAAAACAATAACATATCTGACCAGATCTGAATGAGGTGAGGATGCATGTTCCTTATCCTGTATAAATTCTTTTACATTCAGTCCCTGCTAATGTTTTACATCTGTGATGCTATGGGTACAATGGACTATTATGATATTACAGTGGTGAATTTACAAACACTTACTGCTTGCTTCCATTTCATGAGTTGCACTAACTCTTCATGTATCATGTGCGCATCTTTACCCCTGGATTTGATTTTCTTTGGTAATTCATTCTGGTACCTGAAAAATAGTAATAATGATTGACTTGTACAGTTGCAAATGTATAAGTTCATCTAGCTTCTGCCCAAAACTTTGTCTGCTTGAAGTTCGGTTATAGTCTTTCCGTGGCAAACTATGTATTATTTCAAAAAGAAAAGTAGCCTTCCCAAATTTCATCTAAATTGGTCCAGCAGTGGAAGCTTGAAGAGCTGACAGACAGGCATTTCAGCGTTCAGAAAAAATACTGCTTGTATGAATTAGTTTTTTATGTAAGTACCTGTAGTTGTTTATAATTATAACTAACTTGAACTCTTGAATAAAAGATAAATTCTAAAATTTAAATACAAGTACCTACTTTCTAAAAGTAGTGAAATATGAATTAAAATTATTTATGAACAGCAATTGATTTTAAGTAAATATATATATTTTAATTTGTAACCAACTTCATTCAAGCAAGATGTTATTTTATAAATAAAATTAAAATAAATTATTTTAATAGAGCTATTAAAGTTCATCAAAGGAGAATGTAGGTGTTATGTGCTTGGATAAACTAAAATGTGAAGTTTCATAATGCAATTTGTAATGGATACTAAGTCAAAGCCATGAAAGTCATTGTTGAAATAATTGTCAGCTTAAAATAAGTACCTATAGAAAATGTTGTCAAGTGGAACAATGACTAATCTTATATCTACCCTCCATATATATGGAGGAAGGATTTATCTCAATCCTTTATATTATAAACAAATTAATTAAAATTGGTACCTAACCAAATGGACCTATAAATCCTATAATAGAGACCAAAACTTGAAAAATGTAAGTGGGTGTCTAAAATATAATGATGAGTCATTGTGATCAAATGAAATCTATCCTGATAGTACAGTTAATGATTTTTCAGTATTATGAATGCAATCCTTAGTTAGTGAAACAACATGAAATAATGAAATAACATGATGTAGAACTAAAAGGCAAGTCACCATTTTGAGCGGATGTTAGCGTACCAAACAAAGCATTGTAAAATGAGAATATAACTTAAAGTCAGCAGTTAATAATACAGTAATATGATTGTATAGTTTATCTTATGTCCTTATTGGCTAAAAGTTCAATAAATGGACAGTAAAGACCTAACATTCAGATAATTGTTCGTCATGAGATATAGAGGCAGCCACCATTTTATAACGCCCGAGCACGGCAATATTATTTCTCGCACTGCTTCAGGAAAAACGATAGTGTCAATTTGACATCGATCCCACGTGACGCAGTGATTTTAATGAGCGGTCCGCGAACTAGAGATGCAGTCCGCGAGGGAGGTAGCTATCAAATCAGTTTGCACGGATACACACACAATACAAGTTCATTGACACGCCACGGCCGCATTTTCTCCTCTCGAAAGACGAATAAACTTACCAGTTGTCTAATTTTATGAGCTCCTCTGGTCTCTTTGTCTTCTGTTCAGCTTTAACTTTAATAGCTTGTGGGTATAACTTCAAAATTGTGTCAAATTGTTTTGCATCTGCCTCCAGAAAGAAAGTAGACGTGTCTTTCGCGGTAGCCATTGTGAACGTTCTAAATGTACAACACTGCGTTATTTAGTTAGCTATAGCGCCGAACTCGACGCGGCGGCAGCACCTGGCAAACTGGGCGCCCTCTCCCCACTCGACGCCATCTTGTCGATTGAACCTCGTTATGACGTTCAATACTTTGAGTATATAGCCACTGGAGATGCCATGCATGGGCGATCCCCTCCGGCAAAGTACATGGTTCAACTGTTCAAACTCTTTATATAAACCCACTTGAAGGTCACTTCACCGCCATTTTGCATCGTTCCGTGACGCGAGACGTTTCTCCTGAAAAATGGTGTCTTGTGCGGTATTCTCGTGTAAAAGGCGATCTGATCGCTCAAATTCGCAACAAAATCGCATTTCCTATCATAGTTAAGTATTTTTACTAACTTTTATTGAAGTAAAATCTCTATTTAAAGAAAAGCTTTTGCGATACGTAAACGTCAGAAAAATGTAAGCATGAATGGGAGCGAATCGGTCTAGGGATGTGACTAAAGTCAAAAAAACGACTCAACTTTTGAGTGAATCATTCATTCATTCAATCAATGAGGTTTATTTAATAGTAAGTTTTTTATTGCATATTCCATTAATTAGTAGATAAGTATAGATGTTTGTTACATTTAAATCCTGGAAGGTGAATATTACTTTTCTCTGGACATCGATGTTGAATTTTATTCTGATCTTGAAAAGAAATGTTGGCAAATATATCTGGGTAAAAGGAAGACAATATTTAGTTCGGGACTACGAGTGATGTGTAATGCATATACTATTATTTATATACATTATTTCATATAATTCTTTTAAATTTCCAAAAGATCCATAAAGGAGAATTCTTGGAAACTGACACGTGTTATCTGTTCGGAGCATTTTGCTGACGACCCTTATCCATACTTACTACTACTACTACAGCCTATTTGCGTCCCACTGCTGGGCACAGGCCTCCCCTCATCATGAGAGGGTTTGGGCTATAGTCCCTACACGGGCCCGTACTACCATACGAGTACTATCCATATTAATATTATAAATGCGAAAGTAACTCTGTCTGTCTGTCTGTTACTTACCTCTTCACGCTTCAACCGCTGGACCGATTGAGATGAAATCTGGCATGGAGATAGTTGGGGTCCCGGGAAAGGACATAGGCTACTTTTCATCTCGAAAAAACGCATAGTTCCCGCGGGAACGCGATAACCGAATTCCACGCGGGCGAAGTCGCGGACAGAAGCTGGTATTATATAAATGGGAAAGTTCATTTGTTTGTCCTTCTTTCACGTCGCAAGGGAGAGGTTTTATGTCGTGATTTGTTTAGGGTTAGTTGGGAGGCTGGAGAGTGACATAGGCTACTTTTTACCACGGGAAAACATCTTATTCCCATGGGAAAATCCATTGTTTTGTTTTTGGTTTCCTATAACTATCGCTATGTATAGAACCATTAGCTGCCTGAATTCTTAGTACAGTCAAGTTCATAAATATATGATCACTTTTGGACCTTATTACAAGAGAGCAAGGTGTAAAAGTGTGTATATATTGGAGAACTCGTCCGTACATACGGACGAAGTCGCGGGTAAAAGGGTTGTTATAACATAAGTAGCTTTTCCCCGCAACTTCATATGCGCAGAAATAATAAAATGTAAAATCCCGATTTTTCTGTTCCTATGGAAATTTCAGGAAATCCTTTCTTAGATTGCTCCCCTATATTCCCTATGGAATCTGCATGCCAAATTTCAGCTTTCTACGACCAGTAGATTCGGCTCTGCGTTGATCGATCAGTCAGTCAGTAAGTCAGTTTCTTGTTTTATATATATAGATATATAGATTTCATGTATGTACAAATACCAATCTACTTTATTTTTTTTACATATGTATCCGCCCGGAAGCTGCTGACAACAGTTCATTCCACAGTTAAAAAACTGTGTGTGGGCTAAGGACACAAATACAGATACTTACAGACATACATACATACATACAAACTAATATGTTTTTGGGTATCTTCAACGTACAGAATTTCCACTTTAGCAATTTTATTATAAAATAAAATACTGTAAAATAATTCAGTTCATTCATCTACTTATCTCATTTGACTCATTCTTCAGATGTGTCCCATCACTAGTCTTGTGCATATGTATGCTGCATAGTTACGTGAAAACTCTATCTGTTTACGTGTATTTTTTGATGTGTTGATTTTTTTTGTAGTGTGCGTTTATCTCAACAGCAAAATTTGTGTCTGTTGAGTTCTGCGTCGTTTGGTGGTGTGCTGTACGTGTTTACCTCGCCCCCCGCTAAAAGTGGCGAAAAAATTTGTTCGGCGAGTTGACGTTATGGCATCTCCAGTGGCTATATACTCAAAGCGTTCAATATTATTATTGAAATGAAATAGCTACTTTCTTCTAATATTTAGGATATTTATGAACGAAATTAGCTTCCACAAGATTTAAAAATATGTTTAGTACAACATTAGATGGTTTATTAGAGTGACAACGTCCTAGAAACGCTAACAGCAAGAGCAAAAATATACTTACTCGTCATTACAAGGTCATGCCGACCACACTTCAAGTCGTGGCAGCGGACATTTGCTTGGCCCCGGGGAACATCGGGATAGGAAAAAATAAACTCCATTTTGCTTTCAAATCACACCAATGAAGATACCTTCAAACACTAAAACTAAAATCACGAAGTAAAATGATCACTGTTCACAATTTAGTCACGTCGACCTCGCACTTTATCACAATTTCCTTAACGTGACGCAACACACCGTTCCGCCGAAACGACTTTGGTAAACACGCATATTTTCCGTTGCATTGCAGTACACACTGAGCTCGGAGTAGTCATGAAGTAGTAACTAGCCGTGTACATAAGGCATTTAGGTAGTAGGACGTACATATCACCGGGGTGGAACGTCACCACACCAATCGGCTTTGTTGTTTATAGATCGCCACGTGTTTAGGTATTCCCTCGTGCGATTTAAGGTGGATTTTGGTTTATTGAATCGTTTGCGCTATACGCTCGTTGCGTTAATTGTAGATTACTTACTATTTACCTACTGTAGCAGGTATTGTGGAATAGGTACCTTGTACTGACTGTTTTCACTAAAATCCCTGATTCTGTCAATTTCTATTTGCCGACGGTAGGTACCTACTCTTATAGCTGTAACCCGTTACATTCAAATAATTGGTACAGCAACAAACAACCCTCTACAACGTTACTATACTAAAACTTAAATTTTCAATTCATCATCAATTTAATTTCATAAATCAATTAGGTACTTAGTTACTTACTAACCAGAGTTATTTCATAAGGTCGCGGGAACGCAGTGGCACAGGACCGGTCTGAGTGGCGCGCCTTGGGGGAGGCCTATGTCCAGCAGTGGACGTCTATCGGCTGAAATGATGATGATGATGATGATGATTTCATCACGTTGTCGTACATTAAGTACGTTTTCAAGCAACAGTAGGTTAGGTACTAGATTCAGCTTCAGCCCGCGAATTCGTCCGCGGAGAATTCGGTAAGTAAGAGCGTTCCCGCGGGAACTAGGCGCTTTTCCGGGATTCACAGTCTATATAGGTATGTTGGCAACTCGTGTTATTTATAATCTACCCCCATTCCAAATTTTGTTACAATCCGACCATACAGTCGTTTTTAGGGTTCCGTACTGTACCCAAAGGATAATAAAAAAGAACCCTATTACTAAGACTCCGCTGTCCGTCTGTCTGTCAGACAGACAGACAGACAGCGGAGTCTTAGTATAATAGGGTCCCGTTTACCCTTTGGGTAAGGAACCCTAAAAACGGCAAAAAATCACGTTTGCTGTAGGGAGCCCCATTAAATATTTATTCTATTTTGTGTTTTTTAGTATTTGTTGTTATAGCGGCAACAGAACATGATCATACATCATCTGTGAAAATGTAAACTGGCGAACTATCACGGTTTATGAGATACAGCCTCGTGACAGACGGCCACACAGACAGACAGACAGACGAACAGCGGAGTCTTAGTAATAAGATCCCGTTTTACCATTTGAATACGGAACCCTAAAAAACAATAAAATAAATATTTAAGGGGGGTCCCATATACAACAGACATGATTTTTGCCGTTTTTTTTATATAATATAAATAAAAACTAGATAAACTCTCTTACTAACATGAACTCTAGGCCTCTTGTCCACGACACGGTTTATCGCCGTGAAAATCTACGGTTAATTCGCCGCGTGTAGGCACGGTCGTCAGTGTTGTATGGATCATGAAAATGAGCATAAATCAAGAGTTATTAATTACATTGATTCAAGAAAGGCCTGTAATATGGGATATATATATATATATATATTCTTGACAAG
The DNA here is from genome assembly GCA_963971205.1 of Aethes cnicana. Taxonomy (NCBI): domain Eukaryota; kingdom Metazoa; phylum Arthropoda; class Insecta; order Lepidoptera; family Tortricidae; genus Aethes; species Aethes cnicana. The sequence goes on from OZ020282.1 coordinate 5,067,636, forward strand.
TGTATGAAACGCGCCACATTCCTCCCTTTTTTTCTAAAATCGGATGTATCCAAAACCTTCTTTCCCTTTTTTTTCTATTTTCCGTTTCCTATATATGTAATAAGCAACGATAATCTTTTTTTTTCATAAGAAAATTCATGACGCAGCACGTCCTACACAGCCCGCGTAAAAAGCGTTACTAGCCAGTACTTAGTCAATGTCTCGCCCGGTGATTTTGCCGTGTCATGTACAAGCTAGCACGTTTTTTCAACCGTGCGGCTAACACACCGTACGGTTGAACAACCGTGTCGTGGACAAGAGGCCTAACAGTGAAAATATGATTTAGACGCATCAGCGAATTGCTGCCTGTCTAAAATTAAATAAATAAATATAGTACGGAACCAAGCGACTCCGACTCGCACTTGGCCGGGTTTCTAAATTCGTGCGATATTAGATGCGATTAAGTTTTGCCTGTAAAGAAAATAAAACCTATAGTTAAGATACGCTTAGGTAATGCAACTTTTATCTACACTAAGTACACTCATATCACAAATCCTCTATGTTGCGTTCAAAAACTTCAAAAATCGGTAGTACTGACATCCGTTATGACAGCGAGTTCTGTCAAAGCCAATTTCCTATCTGTGGGTCATACAGTAAAATTCATTTTACAAAATCGATTTCGATGTTGTAATTTGTAATGTAACGACGTTCAAATTTCGAATCGAACATCTTCGAATAGCAATGCCCGCTATACTTATCCTTCAGTCAGACAGAACGAAAGTTTGTTCCAAATTCAAATTTCGGCTATATTGAGTCTATGCTTTTTAAAAACCGAACGTGACACACATAATTTTGGGCCTTAAAACACTCGTGCGCTATATAAGTATTCATAATAATTTATGAAACTCGCCTAACGGCTCTATTTTAGAAAACCCACTCGTGTTTTAAGGACCTTTATTACGTAGCAGTTACATAAACTACTGTTAATAATAAAAAAAAATATATATATTTATATATATATATATATATATATATAACCTTACTTTAATAAAGTCTTAATTACAAAATTTACGCAGCAACGTTCATTGATATTGATATTGTATATCTGTACTATTAGATGCGCACACGATTGTTCGCGCGACTGGCTGATGGCTGATGGGAATCGCAGCGGGAACCCGTATATACCTAGTTATACTTGACTAAAAATAAAACGGAGTAATGTTGTATGAAGTCTATACTCACATAAGCCCTTTAGGAACCGCCGCGCCGTAGCGCCCCTCGGACTGGATAAATGAAACGTTGGTTGGTATCGGAGCCCTCGTATTTTTGTACTTACCCTTCTGGAACCTAGTTGTTTCGTTTCGTTTTACTTTCATACGAACTGAATGAGTACATGAACTGAATAGTCTTGCTTCTGCTCCTTGGAAGGATAAGACTTGGATTTGGCGTGTACCAACCAAACGGATTAATTCAAATGGAGCGCTGGGGCTATATTCGAAGTCTTAAAAGAGGGATCTCCCTGTTCCCTATAGGATCGCTCACCCGAAAAGTTGAACTTTAAATCTAGCTGCTTAAAGTTCACGCGACGCGTGAGCGATCCTATAGGGAACAGCGAGATCCCTATTTTAAGACTTTGAATATAGCCCTTTGAAACCGAACTTTAAGTAGCTAGATTCAAAGTTTAATTTGAGTGCCGTGATGTTTTGACGATCCCTATACTATAGCTGAATGAGCTTTGCTTGCACGCTTGAAAAAAGAGAAGCTATTACAAATTTCGTCCAACCCGTTTCTGCGATCGTTTGTATACTTAAATAAGTAAATATAATTAGATAATACTTAGCTCATATAAGATTGTGAAACCAGAGTTTGTGTTGTTATCTACGAGTACCTAAAAGATAAAGAATAAACATTAAGTACTTTGCCATTAAGACAATCCTATCAATTTATACCTATCAGATATAAAAGAGTAAAATACGAGTAAAAATCCATCTGTATTCGATACCTATATGATTAACTGATTATCAATTCCAGAAAAATATGTTCTTATTATGATATTATATTTTAGGGTTCCGTACCCAAAGGATAAAACGGGATCCTATTACTAAGACTCCACTGTCCGTCTGTCTGTCTGTCCGTCTGTCACCAGGCTGTATTTCATGAACCGTAATAGTTAGACAGTTGAAATTATGAGATGAAGTATTTCTGTTGCCGCTATAACTATAACAACACAGGTAACGGGTCCCCAAAGCGCCTTAATTCCAAATTCAAACGTGCAAATCATAAAACTGCCAAACAATTGTTGTTTGAAAGGAGCGTTCCCGGTTCCATATTCAAATTCAAGGGTACGCAAACGAAGAGTTGTCACTTTACAAATTACTCTGCCGACTAAATTATTACGGCTTCAAAGGGTGGCAATACCCAGCCCCTAAAAGATGTAAAGTTTCGAGGGACGGTGCACAAAAAAGGAAGGGAACAAACGTGCCGGGCCGCCGGGCCGAGGGTACGCCTGCTTGCCGGTTTAATTTTTTTATGCGAACCCAAACGGCACAGGCAACCCGCCTATCTGCCCTGACTCGATTATGGGGAAGTTGAATATTAAAAATATTTTTAGACAGGCCAGCGAAACAAATGGCACATTGTGTTACTTATATGCCTAGGTTATTTTTATTTTCGTTCCGTGAAGTAAATTCAAGTCCCGTCTGCTTGATAAAATAATAACACAAAAGACATGTAATAACTTAAGTATGGTGGGTAGGTACTTCTATGGAAGTACGTTTCAAAATCTGCTTGATAAATTCGAATTTTCGAGTACCTACATAATGAGAACATTTAATTACGTACATTATGAAATAGGTACTCGAATGTACGCAATGTCCACCAAGGCCCCACCATTTCTTGTTATAGGTACTAGCTGTAAGTTCCTACTTAAAATTCTATCCACCTCGCCTCTGTGTAGGTATGCAAAGACATTCGTAGCGCACCAAATGTACCTACTAAGTATCAAAAGTCCCTTGTTTAAAATATCAAGCAACGAATGAGTAGTACGTGACTATCGCAGTAGGAATTAAAATTGTTCCTCGTTTTTGCGCCAAGGCCGGTGAGTTGAGTCGCGATACCTAATCACAATGTGGCACGGCTTCGGCGATAATACCAAGAACAGTGCGGACTGCCAACGCCATCTGTTGTCGATCTCTCACATTAAAGTAACGAATGTGGCGACCTCGCGTTATCGCAACACACTGTTCGTGTATTTGAATTTTTCAGCACGGTTTACAAACTATGCACTTGTTTACACCTATTTAACTGTTTACTTTGTAAGTCTGTACTTAGCTCATATTTTCGTAAGTGAACTAGTACGAGTATCGTTCCCGCGGGAACTATGGGTTTTTCCGAGCTAAAAAAGCTAGCCTATGAATCGTGATAGTTAGGGGTTATCGTGATGGGGTTAACTGCTTAACTTAGATCTGTTTGTATGAATTTGACGTGGGTTAAGGGCTAACCCGAGGTTAGTGGCTTGGTGCAAGTGGGGCTTAGACGGTTGAAATTTTCACGGATGATGTATCTGCCGCTATAACAAAAAAAAAGAAAAAAAATATTCAAGGGGGCTCCCATAAAACAGACATATTATTTTTTGCCGTTTTTATACATAATATGTAGTACGGAACCCTTCGTGCACGAGTCGGACTCGCACCTGGCCGGTTATTTTATACACCCAATTTTCACTAGTCACTGCCAGCGAGGAAACGTCATGTCGACAGCATTTCGGAACCATCCCTTTAATAGAGCAGGCGCTGAAGGCATGTTCGTTTGCAAAAATCGCGGACCGCGGAATGTTTTGTGATTTGATGAAGTCTGAATTCGTATTTCCATCAAGCCATTTGGCCATCAGCCGGCGCACGGCGTGGAGTGATGGAGCGATGGAGTGTTGCCAGATACGATCTCAAATATAGTGTAAAATAAAAATAAATGAAAATAAGACGTATAAATATACTGAAATGTGTATGTGTACTTTTGAAACTTTATAAATAACCATATTTTATTGAATTTATTACAGTAAATTAAATATTCAAAATGTATTTTTATGCCTTGAATTTCAGTAACTTGCAGATTTTAAATTCTTTAGCCATTATTTGGTCTAAACGAATATAAAATGGTTAAGTAAATCCTTATTTCCATATTAATATAAATAAATGCGAAAATAACTCTGTCTGTCTGTCTGTGTGTTACCTCTTCATGCTTCAACCGCAGGACCGATTGAGATGAAATTTGGCATGGAGATAGTTGGGGTGGGGCCAAATTTCAAATACAAACATACATACATAAAATTACGCCTATTTCCCGTTGGAGCAGGTATAGGTACAAATATGTACCTTTACAAATAAATATTTGTGTACTATGCAAAATGCCCGAGACGCGTTACCTGCTTACAATAAGTATAAGTCGTTATTTCTTGAAAATTGTTTCTTCACATGATTTTGAAGCGAGTTACAAATAATACGGACGAGTAATGAAAAATTCAACAATATCGCCAAAACTGTTCAATTATTCTGGCAACACTGTGAAATTTGGCTGGATGGACGGATCGTGAATGTCGTCATTTTCAAGACGTCATCCGCAAGACGCAGTCCAAACGGATGCAATCCAAATGGATTGATGGTGAATGTGGCCCTTAGTATCTATGTTTGTTTTCAGTTCCTGCTTCTCTCCGAGTCTTACATAATGGGCATTCCTTTCCTAGAGAACTTCTTGGACCAAATTAACACTTCTTTGATAGAATGAACGAACAACAACAACGACAACAATACTCTATTGAACACCATAAGCAAAACACAAAAAAATACATGAAGAATATTCAGTTAACAGGTAAACAACAGACGGATTTATCGGTAAACAGCGATCTCTTCCAGGCGACTATTAAATATTCTGCGCTTCTCAACCTTGAGTACCTTGAGACTTCAAGCTTTATTGTATGCGTCTAAAATCGTCATTATCGATTTACTATGGTATTACTTATACCATTTGCGCTAATCAATAAATACCAAGTACCTATACTCCAAGTAGATGTCTAGGATATAGGAAATCCTCGCTCGCCAAGTCGCCACACAATTTCAAGTAGGGTATTTCAAGATGCCCCTGCCAATGAAGGAGTCAAATCAAAATGTAGTTTGAATTTGGAAGACTGAGCGTTGTCTTATGTTTAAAGCACTGATTTAAATGTTACACTAATGTACGAGGGGCGTTCAAAATATTCTCGGTATTGGAATGAAAACAAACAAGTATGAACAGTTTGATATTTTTTATTTTTCAATATACTCCCCCCCTATGTTAATACACTTAAAAGATCGATCAATTATTTTTTTTAATCCCTCATAAAAATATTTTTTATCCTTGGTATAAAAGTGCTCCTCTACTGCCGCCTTCAACGCCTCATCGTCAAAAAATCGATTTCCACGCAGATCCTTTTTGAGATTGGGGAACAAAAAGAAGTCGCTGGGGGCTAAGTCCAGACTATACGGTGGATGAGTTATAGTTCCGAACCCACATTCAGCAATAGCTGCCTTGGCAATATGAGCAGTATGGACAGGGGCGTTGTTGCCATGACCTTGCCAGCGGAAGGGACGACCTTGAACTTCTTGGGATGAGCTGAACCCTTAATGTGCCACTGCATGGACTCCTGTTTACTCTCTGGGTCATAATGATGAACCCAGGTTTCATCTCCAGTAACTATCTTTTGCAGCACCTCATCAGGATTTTCACCACACAGGTCAATAAAATCGGAACAGCAAGCTGCACGCACATCTTTTTGAAGTCGAGTCAGCATTCGCGGAACCCATCTTGCACTGACCTTTGACATATTAAGATGGTCATGGATAATGTCATGTACGGTACCAATAATAGAAAGATTGGTTACTTGAGCTATTGATTTTATCTTCACTCGACCATCTTCCAATATAAGGTTTTCCACCTGATCAATATTTTCTTGTGAAGTAGCTACTACAGGCCGGCCAGGTCTAGGGTCATCTTCAATACTCTCCCTGCCACGTTTGAATTCGCTTGACCACTTTTGAATTGTAGATAAAGAAGGAGCAGACTCACGGTAAACACAATCCATTTCCTCTTTTATGGTTTTTTGGTTTTTACCCTGTTTCGTCAAGAATTTTATTACGGAACGATGTTCTAATTTCGTTAACATTGTTAATTCACTCATTGTGTTCGTGTTTGTTCAGAAATTGCAGAAAAACAAAAGAACATCTCGGTTTGAATTATACTTTTTTTTAATGTCAAAGAATGAACCTTACCAGCCAGTAACAAAACAAATTCAAAAAGAGGTTATAAGATATCAATACCGAGAATATTTTGAACGCCCCTCGTAGGTACCTCAGTGGTTTAAAGACAGTGGTGGTTGCTCAATGGCCGTCGTCCAAAATGGTTGACGTTTGTTGAGCTTCCCCATTATTTTTTTACTTGATTCATCTTTTATACCGTAGGTACATTTATCATTATTACCGTACACTGCTCGGCCTGCTGGCCTGTAGGCCACTTACTTGACAATGGCGAAATTGTCTTGCACATAGACAGAAGCCATTATTTAAAGAGAAGAAATACAGTGTGTAGAATGACACTTTTGGTATGATAGGTTTCTTTACTGATATTCGTCATGCTTATACCTTTTAAGAAGCTAGAAGCCGTGGTGGCCTAGTGGTTCGACCAATGTGCACTGGGCCCGCGTGGGGATTAGGGTTGCCAGATGTAGTGACCCTATTATCGGGAGAAAAATAAAATGTTTCGGGATTTTGGGACTTCGGTCGGGAAAAACAAAAAAAAACCTAAAAAAATTAAAACCGCCTTCTAACTAAAATAGAAGTACTTAACTTTTTTAGCCGAAAAATCTTTTTACTATTAAAGAAGACTTAATTCAATAAATTTTCCTTAAAATTGAGCCGACGCGGAACAGAGAAACGTTTCGCTAGATCACAATTAGGAACTTAACATTATTGTTTTATAAACTGAAGTAGTTTTTCGATTTTTTACTTTGCCGGGAGGTCACAAGAAAATTCTGGAGAATCCCGCTAAATCCCGGTCATCTGGCAACCCTAGTGGGAACTATAGCCCAAACCTTTTCGTGATGAGAGGAGGACCTTTTATAATGTGTGGTGTCATCACACTGCATGCTTATGCAACGTAAACACAAACTGTGTAATAAAGTTTGCTCAATAAAATATACTTAATCAGTGGTGAAAAATACCTACGTTGTTATTGTTTTGTGTTTTGTTAAAGGCATAATTCGCAAGTTTGCGTGACGGTAAAACAGCTGTTCGTCAATTTAGCACATACCTACCACAGCTCGAGCGTTCATTGAAAAGGTTTCGCGATGGTCGATCTCTTGAATGAATTGACGTCACTACTTACGTACACCTATTGTATTATAGGATTAGGCCGACGTAGTACAGATAGATGAGTGGGTTCTTTCTGGCGTCAGATATTCTGTTCAAAGTGAAATCACGAATTAGTCACAAGCCGGTAGCGATGTGAGTCGGACGCCGCGGTCTTTCGCTTGCCATCGCGCTCTCTCGCGCGCGGCCGAACCAACGCGAATTTAGGCCAACCTTCACTGAGTGTTCTCTTTCTAATCCTTCTAGAATCGTAGCTCTGTCTCGTTCCCTCAAGTGCTACTTTCATTGATGTAATCAGTTCAATGTTTACATTTTATCAGGTGATGAAATTTCATTGTGTTTTGAATGCCGATAAGGAAGCGTCCGCGTTGTTACAGTTCATGTAGGTATCTGTGGATGATTATTGATTTTGTGGATTACAGGGCTTCGCTTCGCCGACATGGATTATTTTAGTACGAACGTCCGTCCCCGTCTAGTCCCCGTCCAATGACAATGCCATTGTATTTGGCCACATGCTGAGTCTGAGTTACGTTAACAGCCTGTAATTTCCTCTGCCAATAAATAACCAACGTATCGACCTAAACTATTCCACAACACATCTATCTACTATAGGTAGGTAGGTTATTAACTATATTGCTTACTTATAAGTGTATACAATGTAGGTATTTGGTTCATGGTGAACGATAGGTACCTATCTGATAGGTAAATACTGCACGCTCAACTAAATGAAAAACACATCTAATTACATAAGACATTATTAGGTAGGTATATTAAATTAACTATTACTTACCTAATTGGCCGATTGTGAATGTGAAAATAATATCTATACTACCTATAATAATAATGGGGATTCTTCAACAGCTCGACTCGATCTAAAGTAGGTCAAACGGTCACTGACATTAGGGCAAGGTGTTTTTCGGTCGGCCATTGCCATGACCCCAAACCATGGAGGTAATAAGTACGTAAGTACCTACATCTGGAGCGAGTAAAGTCAATTTTGAAACAGTTAAAATTGAACTTAAAAATATGAGCCCGAAGGTCGTTTTATTCACAAATCAAAACGTGCTCTTGACTTTGAGTATATAGCCACTGGAGATGCCATGCATGGGCGATCCCCTCCGGCAAAGTACATGGTTCAACTGTTCAAACTCTTTATATAAACCCACTTGAAGGTCACTTCACCGCCATTTTGCATCGTTCCGTGACGCGAGACGTTTCTCCTGAAAAATGGTGTCTTGTGCGGTATTCTCGTGTAAAAGGCGATCTGATCGCTCAAATTCGCAACAAAATCGCATTTCCTATCATAGTTAAGTATTTTTACTAACTTTTATTGAAGTAAAATCTCTATTTAAAGAAAAGCTTTTGCGATACGTAAACGTCAGAAAAATGTAAGCATGAATGGGAGCGAATCGGTCTAGGGATGTGACTAAAGTCAAAAAAACGACTCAACTTTTGAGTGAATCATTCATTCATTCAATCAATGAGGTTTATTTAATAGTAAGTTTTTTATTGCATATTCCATTAATTAGTAGATAAGTATAGATGTTTGTTACATTTAAATCCTGGAAGGTGAATATTACTTTTCTCTGGACATCGATGTTGAATTTTATTCTGATCTTGAAAAGAAATGTTGGCAAATATATCTGGGTAAAAGGAAGACAATATTTAGTTCGGGACTACGAGTGATGTGTAATGCATATACTATTATTTATATACATTATTTCATATAATTCTTTTAAATTTCCAAAAGATCCATAAAGGAGAATTCTTGGAAACTGACACGTGTTATCTGTTCGGAGCATTTTGCTGACGACCCTTATCCATACTTACTACTACTACTACAGCCTATTTGCGTCCCACTGCTGGGCACAGGCCTCCCCTCATCATGAGAGGGTTTGGGCTATAGTCCCTACACGGGCCCGTACTACCATACGAGTACTATCCATATTAATATTATAAATGCGAAAGTAACTCTGTCTGTCTGTCTGTTACTTACCTCTTCACGCTTCAACCGCTGGACCGATTGAGATGAAATCTGGCATGGAGATAGTTGGGGTCCCGGGAAAGGACATAGGCTACTTTTCATCTCGAAAAAACGCATAGTTCCCGCGGGAACGCGATAACCGAATTCCACGCGGGCGAAGTCGCGGACAGAAGCTGGTATTATATAAATGGGAAAGTTCATTTGTTTGTCCTTCTTTCACGTCGCAAGGGAGAGGTTTTATGTCGTGATTTGTTTAGGGTTAGTTGGGAGGCTGGAGAGTGACATAGGCTACTTTTTACCACGGGAAAACATCTTATTCCCATGGGAAAATCCATTGTTTTGTTTTTGGTTTCCTATAACTATCGCTATGTATAGAACCATTAGCTGCCTGAATTCTTAGTACAGTCAAGTTCATAAATATATGATCACTTTTGGACCTTATTACAAGAGAGCAAGGTGTAAAAGTGTGTATATATTGGAGAACTCGTCCGTACATACGGACGAAGTCGCGGGTAAAAGGGTTGTTATAACATAAGTAGCTTTTCCCCGCAACTTCATATGCGCAGAAATAATAAAATGTAAAATCCCGATTTTTCTGTTCCTATGGAAATTTCAGGAAATCCTTTCTTAGATTGCTCCCCTATATTCCCTATGGAATCTGCATGCCAAATTTCAGCTTTCTACGACCAGTAGATTCGGCTCTGCGTTGATCGATCAGTCAGTCAGTAAGTCAGTTTCTTGTTTTATATATATAGATATATAGATTTCATGTATGTACAAATACCAATCTACTTTATTTTTTTTACATATGTATCCGCCCGGAAGCTGCTGACAACAGTTCATTCCACAGTTAAAAAACTGTGTGTGGGCTAAGGACACAAATACAGATACTTACAGACATACATACATACATACAAACTAATATGTTTTTGGGTATCTTCAACGTACAGAATTTCCACTTTAGCAATTTTATTATAAAATAAAATACTGTAAAATAATTCAGTTCATTCATCTACTTATCTCATTTGACTCATTCTTCAGATGTGTCCCATCACTAGTCTTGTGCATATGTATGCTGCATAGTTACGTGAAAACTCTATCTGTTTACGTGTATTTTTTGATGTGTTGATTTTTTTTGTAGTGTGCGTTTATCTCAACAGCAAAATTTGTGTCTGTTGAGTTCTGCGTCGTTTGGTGGTGTGCTGTACGTGTTTACCTCGCCCCCCGCTAAAAGTGGCGAAAAAATTTGTTCGGCGAGTTGACGTTATGGCATCTCCAGTGGCTATATACTCAAAGGCTCTTGACGTTAAACTCTTTTTGTCTTTAACTGTCTGTATAAGGTTAGATAAAGAGGGATTATTATTTATTTATTTATTGAAAATTAATAAATCTTACAGAAATAAAAAACTTAAAACTAAATCATTTTCCCGCATAACTACTTGTATGCAGTTTGTCTGCAGGCAAGAAAATATATAGGTACATTACATATAGAGTCTTCAATTTGACATTCCTTAAATTAAAATTACCTATTTACTACTATTATTATATGTTATAGGTATATTGTTATTACATAATATATTATTATTATATTATTTTAGTACGCCACTCACCCCCGCGCACCTGGCCCAATTTAAAATCGTATATGGGAAATCCTATATCCCTATGCACTAATTTGTACGACGCCCTGCCACCTGCTGCTCTAACTCTTGATCGCAGGCATCTACCTAAATACCTACCGAGTATGTTGATTAGTAACTCTCCTTCACTAATGTTGAGTAGGTATTAAGTATTTCAGAAGTAAATTGCGAATGTTTTCCGCCACATTTATAACCTCAGTGGCACGTGTCCAAATGTCTGAAAGACCTTACCTTCCCAACTAGCAAAGTACCTAGTCATATAAGGCGGAGCGGAGCTTATTCAACAATTAGGTCATATAAAAGACATATAAGCGCGAATTATACAGCCTACATCGTATAAAAACATCTTATTCAGCATTATAGTTACACAGCACATTTGTCATATAATGATGCTGAGTAAACGTTTACTCAGCGTCCTTATATGACTTCAGTATCATATAAGATTTGTTGATTAAGCCTCTACTAAATGACGCTTATTAGTCGAGTAACAGCATGTTATATGACTTTCTTATAGCAATCTTAGGTCAGTCGAGTGAAAGTAACTTCGATGCTATTATATGACTTTTATGTTTTATAAGTTGCATTTAGACGACTTTTACGCATTTAGCATGAAATCGTAAAACGCCATATAATGGTATCCATTACGAGAATTATATAACCGGTTTGGTGTCATGGCGCTAAAACCACTAAATTGCAATACCTATAAGAAGCTATTTCATGACCCACCTATTTAGCAGTGAAAATGGCGGACAAATGGATACTTATTATAAAAATATTTTATAGTACATTACTACGGAGGCCGAGAAGGAGGATGTTGCAGGCCGAGTATTATATACGGCCGAACGAAGTGAGGCCGGATAGTAACGAGGCCGACAACTTCCGTTCCCTGCCGATGTATGTATAGTGCTTTTCTCAAACATGCAATGAAATAAATAAATAAAATAACATTTTATATATAATATATTTTGTCTTTTTTACATAAATAAAACTGCGATACCCATGTGGCAAATATGGTTCATGTTTTTTTAATAGCTGTATTGGCAGAATATCATAGCGAACCATAGAGTATATATTACTTGTAGCTTTTTTTAAATGGCAGAATGCCAAGATGCTGTGTTACAAATATATCAAATGGAAATTTAAAAAAAGTGAATTGCCGGCCTAGGCCTGCAACGTTTGTATGAAATTTCATTATAGACCAATTGTCTAGCCGCGCCTGAAACGTGATACTTCCCAGGGTAATAAGAAGAACATAATATCAATATTTCATTGCATGTTTGAGAAAAATTACATAACGGACCTATGGGTTTTCCGGGATAAAGTAGCCAATGTCCTAGCCCGGGACTCGAACTAACCCACGGATGAGGCCTACGGATGAAATATAACTATGATGCACGGCTATTATTAGGGACCGATGGCTGTACACTAGTTTATATTCGCAAAGCGTGCCAGTGAAACGGAGTTAAAGATAAAATGAATTCAATGTTAAGTTGAAGGTGAGTCTCGAACATGAAACCAGATTTTTACTACTGGTATCGCTTTGAAGCCGTGGTGACGGTGGCCTAGTGGTTCGACCTACCGCCTCTAGAGGGTCGATTCCGGCTCGCCCCTCTAAGTTTACTTATGTGCGAAATTCAATTTGAATTTACCACTGCAATGAGCTTTTCGATGAAGGAAAAAATCGTGAGGAGATCTGCACGCATCTCTCGCGTGGTGACTAATCCCAAACCTTCTCATCATGAGAGGCCTTTGCCCAGCAGTGGTACGCAAATAGGCTGTAGTAGTAGAAACAGCTTTGAAAATAACAAACGGGTAAAATAGGTACGATGATTGCGATGATCTTTCTAAGTTTCTATGACAGAGATAAATGATAAGCAGGGGCTATATTCGAAGTCTTAAATAGAATAGGGATCTCCCTGTTCCCTATAGGATCACTCACGAGCTGCTTACGCGTGAGCGATTCTATAGGGAACAGGGAGATTCCTATTTTAAAACTTCGAATAATAGCCCCAGCTAAACCTACAGCAGATTATACGAATGTACTTTGAATCAGGATGTTTAAAAGGAAAGCATAAGGAAATGTTTAGTCAATACTGGTTGTATGTGGAAATGCGTGGTGAAGTTTCGGAACTTTTTTTGTATAGATATAGGTAGCAGTGTAAATTTTCAAGTAAGTAGAGAACTATGTTGTACATAATCCCAATGCCGTGATGACCTAGTTGTTCGATCATTCTCCTCCTCACATGCAGAGGGTCGAGGGTTCGAATACTTCGAATCCGGTTCGCACCACTGAGTTTATTTATGTCCGAAATTCAGTTTTAAATTTACCACTGAGCTTTTCGACGAAGTAAAACATCGTGTGGAAACCAGATGTGTTTGAGAACCCAATCCGAAGTGGTCCCCGTCCGTCTCGTGGCAAGAGGAAGCCTGTGCCCAGTAGTGGGAGTGGGACGTAAAATGTAGTCAACCAGCTTATTTATGGTGGCGGTGGTTGTATTTCATAACCGCTGAAGGGGCCTCATTCAGAACGCATAGGGATTTCATTGGGATTTTAATGGGGAAAACGTTAAAAAATAACAGCGCTCCAATTTTCAAATTCAACGCTATAAATGACGTTTTGATGAGTTGAGTTCTCTAATAGTACGTCTCTATATGCAATTCCAATATTAGGCCCAAAATGATATGAATGCAAAGGTGGAGTAAGATCAAAGTTATTGACTCTTACTCGGCTATTGTAAAATCAAATTCTCTCTCCTCCATTCACAATTAGGGGCTATTCGAAACGTTATAATAGGTAGGGAAAGGGAATGTCACTATCCCTCCGTCAAAGCGTTACGGTGTTGAAACCGAACTTTATGTACCTGCCGACCATTCACTTTGCGGTCCACCGGAGAGGTCTACCTGAGCAGGTCGACCGGAGCGTGTATTGGTTCTGGTACCATTGTTACCCGTGCGGTTTATTACCCGTGCAGGCGACCGGAGGAAAACCAAAAACCAATTCTTGCGACTTGCGAGTGACACCGTACGTACACCGGAACATCCCCAATGCCGAGGCAAAAGTCACACCCAACTCGTATGCTCTGTCTCTGTTTTACTTTAAGGGCATTGCCCTCGCTAAGCCATCTGCATCTCTCTCTATACATACACGTTATGATGTGATACGGAGTCTGGGCGCACTACAATCATGCTATAGTTACCATCTGATACGAAGGAGGGTTATGTTTTTCGAGTGTATGTAACTATGTATAGCACGACACAAGTTAGAAGGCGCGTAGCGAAGCACTTAAGCCGTTGACGCAAAGCCTGTTATTGCTTAATCCAGGCGCCTTCTAAGTTGTGTAAACATGTATGTATGTACATATGTAGGTATGTATATTTCTTGTGCACGCTGTTTAGCCTAAATGGCTGGATGGATTTTAGCTTGCGAGGTGTCGTTAGATTCGTCTTAATTGTGAGAGTGGCACTGGGTATATCAAAATTGCAAAAAACATAATTGCTGACTTTTGAAGGCATTTTAAACGTTTCAAATTTTTTTTGTCAACGCCTATCGTTTGGGGTACCTATCAAAATGAAGGGTTTGGATGAATGGATCACAAATATAAAGTATAAAGTACCTATAGTGCGTAAGATTTTTCACGTATTTGTTTTTGTTATTTTATTTATCGTTCAATAAACTTACAAATACATAAACACAAAAACACAAATATACCTACCAACCAACCTAATATTGACATAACATATACCTATGTAAGTAGATAGGTCGGTCGTGTCGCGCTGCTAACTAGTTTACCATCTTGAATTGTAGACGGTGATAATGACTTACTGGATATTTAAGTACTGATAACTAAGTTGATAATAATTAGGTATGCTTTTAGTTAACCTTTGAACCTACCCATCATTATGCGTGGCTTTGCTGTTGATTGATTGATACAGTCTAACTGGTCCGGTCCGTAGTCCATATTCCATTTGCCGAGTTAGTTTAGTTGAGGACTTCCTCATTAGTACAATGAGTAAGCGTGGAAAGTTGTGTAACTCTGAATTTAACGCAATTCAGTTAAACCCACGAATACGTAAAGTGCTGAAGGTAAATATAACTAGCATCTGTAAAAACATGACAGACTCGTTAATATATTACGAATCTTGTTGTGTCACTTGGCTGTGAGTTTTGCTGGGGTATTTTTTGTTTTTCGTTGGTACGCGTCAGCCGTTACCTTGCATTTCGCTTACGTCATTTAAAATAAATAGGTACCTACATGTTTACTTACCTTTTACCTGTAAATAACATTAAATAGGTACATAGTATGAAAGGGATATTTCATATTCCTAAATATTTTCCATACTTATTTAGAAATAAGTCGGGATCCTTGGTGTTGACATTGATAGTGGTGTTCCGGGGCTATCTGGAGGGCAAGGCAAAGCTTGCCGCCAAAAAGCTGGGAGTGCTAAACCGGTCCAAGCAATACTTCACTGCGCGGCAAAGTCTCGTGCTTTATAAAGCGCAAGTCAGGCCGCACATGGAGTACTGCTCACATCTTTGGGCCGGGGCACCCGCTTATCAGCTTAAGAGTAAGAGGGTTTATCCCAAAAGTTGGCAACGTCGCATATAGCTGTCAAATGTTTCGCTGTTTTCATTAATTTCTCAATACCTATTACTGAATTAAAAAAGAAGAATCATTCTATGGTTGAATGACACGTCGCCTTTTACATTTGTTGGTTAGCTATTCAAAAGACAAGATTACATATCTACATGTGCATGGAAATTGCGATGGAAAGTTTTCAAAAGATAGTACTTCCATAATCCTAAAAATTTCGTGTTCCTATGATTATTGCTGCAATCCATATTTAATGTTTTATTCAACCATAGAGCGATAATTCATATTTTCATTCAGTAATATTCAGAAATTAACAAAAACAGCGAAATATTTGACAGCTATTTGTGACGTTGCCAACTTTCGGAGTAAACCCTCTTTAATCCCCTTGACTCCATGCAGAGACGTGCCACTCGAATCGTCAACAATCCCCTACTCTCAGTCCGGTTAGAACCTCTTAGCCTTCGGAGAGACTTTGCATCTCTCGGCGTCTTCTACCGTCTGTATAATGGGGAGTGTTCAGAGGAACTGTTTAGACTGGTGCCTACCGCTTCCTTCTATCATCGCACCTATCGTCATCGGCTGGGTGTTCATGCCCATTTCCTTGAGACATTACGCTCATCTACGCGTCGGTTCTCTAAAACGTTTTTAGCGCGTAGTATAGGCATTTGGAATGAACTCCCTCATGAAATTTTCCCTCTGCGCTACAATATGGGATGTTTTAAAAAGGGTGTCATTAAATATCTACGGGATCGGCAACGCATTGGTGACGCCTATGGTGTTACAAATGTCTATAGGCGGCGGTAACCGCTTTCCATCAGGTGGGCCGTCTGCCTGTTTGGCCGTCTATAATAATAATTTTAAAAAAAGTAGGTATTTACCTAATATCAGTAATATTTGGTTGGTAATAGGTATACCATCTCGCTAAATAGGGAGATGGTATATTATCACTGCACTGCACTGATAGAATGAATACTTGAATATAGCACGACTATAAGTACCTATATCGATATTAACTTACCATCTCTTGCAGTTTCAAGTAATACCTATTTAACGAGGCTATCGATTCAATCGATGCGATGTTACGTTTTTAGCATAAAGTGCATACCTATGAACAAGTATAGTCTGTAAGGTAAGACGCGATTCCAGCTAAGCTTGTATCAAATGAGATCATAAATATAAATACCGTTTTTTGAGCGAATCGACCTTACAAACTTTACCCGGGCGTTTTGGACTTCGAGCCTCAGACGCGCTCAATTGCTTGAGGAACGATATGTTTCATGTAGGTGTATAAAAGCGTGATATAAGGAATTAGCTCAACTTATGCCACTATCAGTCGCGCGTGCGCGTTTGCCACGAGCGGTGATCTAAGCTGGTCGAGCAAGGTAATTTGTTTATTTTAATTATTATTTTAAATTAATTATTTACACCATTTACTGATAACGGTTTGCTAATAAGATTGTGATAGCAGTGATATTATTTCTTTGGTTGGATTATTTGATTCCGGGTTCAATTCGTTTCAGGATATTGTCATTTTATTTTCATAATCATGACATATGGCGTAGAGGTCGGCAACGCACTGGTGATTCCATCGGAGCTGCTTGTGTTTATGGGTGGCGCTGATTGCTTTACATCAGGCGAAGCACACCGGCGCGTTTGTCCGTTTACAGAACTACCTATAATGAAAGCGATTTAAATTTGGTGCTCCTGAGTCAATACGAAACTGGAAATTAGCGTGCGCGACGCGACGTGTATACTTACCTATTGTCACATATATATATTAGGTAAAATGATTTGCAATTTAAAAATCACTATTCCTAGTAGACTTATCAGAGCGACGGCTCGATACCGATCTGGCGTTTATCATTCTGGCCATCTCCCAATTTCTTGCGTCCGGCATTAGCTGGGCACAAAATTCCAAGACTCGTATGAAATTTACCCAGAGGACGATTGCCGTTCCCATAACTAAGCTAATCTTTCAGGTGATTTTTTACTGACTTTAAAAAAGGATGAGGTTCTTTCATTGATCAAGTAAGGATTCACAATCAGCCGGAGAAAAGTGGCCCCGTCAGAACGGGTGCCCGAACAGCTAGGGCACCCGTTTGGCCTTCGTTATAAAGAGGCGTTATTAGCATATTGGAATTTGGAACGTATTTTCTAATGTCAGTTTGCTCCATATATTTTGACATATTCTGTTAGGCACTGTTCGTCCATATGTTATTATTATTACTTATTATAGGCCTTGGTAATGGATTCTTTACTTACTTTAGCTCTATAAAGCTAACTATATCATTAGTTAAGGGTTCATAAATGACTTGATGTGACGTACTTCATCATACCTCGCATAAAAGTAAACAATGAGCTACTTATTGTCAGTTTCCCTGTTTCATCAATTATATAGTCTGCGAAGGTCAGTCGAACGGTGACAAAAGTAGCGACGTCATCTGTCGGTTCTATTGTCATTTGTTTACCTTTCTGTTCTGTCCACTTTCTGTCACAGAATAAATAATGGGCAAGAATACGCAAAGCTCGACTCAGATGGCGCTGCAAACGCTTGACCCAAACCAAAACCCAAACACTGTAGCTGTCAAATTTTTACGGGTTTTTTTTTGTTAACAATTTTAAGTAGATTTGTTTAGAATTGTTAAATATTGACCGCAATTTTAATTTTGTTCAGTTATTTTTGATGAAAATGAAGACATCCTAATGTAGGTAATTATACCTGCCCCCGATACATACCAAGTCTTTCGGAAATACGTGTCGTCCGTTCTCATTGCATCCTTAAACTGCACAGCTCCGCATTTTTTAATAATTTAAGTAAAACCAATAACAACAAATATTTCTCTATGTAATTGACAGATGGTTTGGGACAAGCGATCGCATCGCAGCGCCCTTAGTGGCCAAATTATGCAGATTTCTTGTCCATTGTATATAACGGTTCTGTGTAGTTGTGGTCGAGGAGGGGCTATATTCGAAGTCTTAAATATGGATCTCCCTGTTCCCTATAGGATCGCTCACGCGTCGCGTGAACTTCAAGCAGTTAGATTTAAAGTTCAACTTGACGCGTGAGCGATCCTATAGGGAACAGGGAGATCCCTATTTAAGACTTCAAACTGCGTATACATATTTTTTACCTTGAGCATAAAAAAGAGGGGTGTTAGAAGTTTCACGTGTGTGTGTGTCTGTGAATCTGTGCGGCCGTCATTGGCTTCATAGCTCCGAGAAGGATGAACCGATTTTGAGAAACTTCAACCTAGCCAAATTAATAGAGTTCAGCTGCAAATTCATCTACTGATATACCTACCCTATCCTGAAGTCGCGGTGGCCTAGTGGTTCGACCTATCGCCTCTAATGCAGACGGTCGGGGGTTCAATCCCGTCTCATCCGATTCATTTTGAATTTACCACTGAGCTTTTCGGTGAAGGAAAACATCGTGAGGAAACCTGCACGCATCTGCGAGGTAATTCAAAAGATGTGTGTGAAGTCCCCAATCCGCACTGGGCCCGCGTGGGGACTAATAGCCCAAACCCTCTCGTGATGAGAGGCCTGTGCCCAGGCTGTAGTGGTCGTATTTATACATATAGTACAGCAAAAATAATTTATTGGGCAATATGGACAGCAAGTCTGAGCAGCTTCCTCCAGTCAGTCAACTTGCTACTCCAATCAGCTGCTCAAATAATTTGCAAATCACTTTATTAGGTATTTCTCATTTTGATTTATTACTAGTTAGGTATCTTTGTTTAATATGATAATTAATGTAGAGTAAGATTCGTAGATATTTTTGAAGAAAAACGGGGCAGCGTGTTGGAAAAAATATATAATCGGTACTTCTGACACCGTATATGCCACCCTGTATTTCGGAGTTTATTAAATCTTCAATTTAGAGTTTTTAGAAAGAGTAGGTATGTACATACAAACTGGGCAATAAATATACGCATGCAGCTAGCTGGATTTTTATTGAGACCTTGTAGGGAATTAGGGATATATTGTATAAGTTATGTTTCGATAAGCTACCAAATAAAAAACCGGCCAAGTGCGTGTCGGGCCACGCGTAATGTATAGGGTTCCGAAGTTGACGATGCCCTTAGTACCTTTTTAAGACTGCATCTTAGCTAGGCCCCTGCAGCTCAGTAGTATGTACCTATAATGGAATTTTACTTTTTTGCTTGCTTGCAGTTGGTCGACTATGACCCGGAAACTTGTATAGCCTTCTTAGCTGTGATAATTTTCCTTTCAACTGCGTTATATTATATATGCCATCACCATGGATTTTTCAGCTATCTGAAAACCACCATTTAGCTGGCAGGGGGTGGGGACACTTGACTCTACCAAAAAATAGCACTTTAAAGCTTAATATTTCACAAACGCATCGTTTAATCTAAAAATGGTTTTAACAAACCTACAATGTTTTTCCAAAACCTACCTATTCGACAACACCCCACATCATGGACATGCGTACGCAAGAAAAAATATATACATCCGTGGGGATGATTGGGGAGGTACCCTAAAAAAATATATCAAAATTTTATTGTACGACTTTGCCGGCGTAACTAATATATATCAATTCAAGCCAAATTACAGCTTTCTAGAACTAAGCATCCCCGAGCAATAGTGCGGACAGACGGACGGACGGACGGACATAACGAAACTATAAGGGTTCCTTGTGGACTTCGGAACCCTAAAAAGAACAATTGAACGTTAAACTTATAGGTATCATAATAGAATTGAAATAGTTTTTAGAAAATATAGCCTATTACTGCCCATTTACAAAGTCCATGGACCAAATCCACCATCCATTTGTTAAAAGGATATTAATATTATTTAGCGATAACAATGTGTCGTGTGAACATTAAGACGGTTTACTCCGAAAGTTGGCAACGTCGCAAATAGTTGTCAAATATTTCGCTGTTTTCATTAATTTCTGAATATTACTGAATGTAAACTTGAATTATCGCTCTATGGTTGAATAAAACATTAAGTATGGATTGCAACAACTATCATAGGAACACGAAATTTTTAGGATTATGAAAGTACTATCTTTTGAAAGCTTTCCATCGCATTTTCCATGCATTTTAATGTAATCTTATCATTTGGATGCCTAACCAACAAATATAAAACGAGACGCGTCATTCAACCATAGAATGATAACTTCTTTTTAATTCAGTAACATTCAGAAATTAATAAACCAGCGAGAAATTTGACATCTATATGCGACGTTGCCAACTTTCGGGATAAACCCTCTTAAGCAGCTAGTTTTAAAGTTCAACTTGACGCGTGAGCGATCCTATAGGGAACAGGGAGATCCCTATTTAAGACTTCGAATAGATACAGCCCCAGTTCTCGAATGGCGGCCGGGCCGGCCGGGAGACAAGTAGGTAATGGTAATTAGGCCCACAGAATAAGTACCTACTTTATAGATACTGATATAGGCCTTCAACAAAATGGACCGATGACGTGGTGAAGGTCGCGGGAATCCGGCGACAGCTAGTAGCCCAAGACCATACACATATAGGTACCTAGAAAGACATATACATATACCTATGTTTACAAATAAACGCTGGGACTTTCACTTTGACTGAGACCGGAGTGGCGTTTTGGAGGAGCCCTAGACATCCAGCACTTGATGTCTTTCGGTTGAGTATGTTGATGACGAAAAAGTCGAAAGTAAAACTTACCAAACGCCCATCTCAACACTCCATCAATAAGTAGGATAGGTGCAGGGAAACACTAAGAGAGGATTTCCTGAAATTGGTACGGGAATAAATGGGACCTACGCGGGAGCACACGGGAGACAGCTAGCTATAAAGCCCTGGTCATGTTCTAAAGATCAACATTTCAAATCGTAACTGGGCAACTTTGTTGCAGGAATGGGCGGGCGCCATCATGCCGATCCTACGGAACGCTGACCACCCCGCCTCGAAGGCCACCGACTCCGTGTACACGCGGTATGCCGTCGCGGTGCTCGGCGCTTGGGCCGCGGAAGCTGGTATAAAATTATAATTTTGTACTTTATACCCCGCGTCACTCACACCGAATGCGTCAGCGGCGCGTCGATGGGTCGTCTGCGGCTGCCACACGACTCGCAAGCATGTGGCAATGCTATACAGATGCAGGCGAGCCGCAGACGCCTTCGGTGTAACTACAACAGCCTATTTACGGCCCACTGCTGGGCACAGGCCTCCTCTCATCACGAAAGGGTTGGGCTATAGTCCCCACGCGGGCCCAGTGCGGATTGGGGACTTCAAACACATCCTTGAATTACTTCGCAGATGCGTGCAGGTTTCCTCACGAATGTTTTCTTTCACCGAAAAGCTCAGTGGTAAATTCAAATTGAATCGCACATAAATAAATTCAGAGGTGCGAGCCGGATTTCAACCCGCGACCCTCTGCATGAGAGGCGGTAGGTCAAACCACTAGGCCACCACGGCTTTCGGTGTGACCTGGGCTTATAAATCTGTAGTTGGGTGATTCCACGAGCTACGAGTGTTTCAACCGCTATCAGCGCCCCTTGCCGCCTTGTTGGTATGTTTTAGTAGACGTGTATTATGTGGCGGACTGATGCTAGATTATGCTGATTCAAATTGATCTGCCCTCCCTCGCCCCCCTGGATCTCTGTCTGTCTAGACCGCGACGCGTGAGCGCAGGGATAGGGAATCTCCCTTTCCCCATGTAACGTTTCGAATAGAGAACCCCTGATCATGATTAGCGATGAATCAATACCATTAAGTATCGTTGGGTAATCGAATGGTGTTTTGCAGCCACCTACCCCTTCGACCTGACGAAGACGCGGCTTCAAATACAATCCGAAGTCGCAGCCACTAAAGAAGGATTTAAGGTTAGATTTTACAAACATTTAAGTACTGAATGTGAATTTTAGCAGCTTGAACATTTTATAATTAAATCCATTTTGTTTCCAGCTAGAGAACCATGGCATGATCAAGACAGCTGTCGGCATAGCGAAGCAGGAAGGCGTTCTAAAGCTGTGGAGTGGGCTGATGCCGATGTTCCAACGCCACGCCATATACTCCGGCAGCAGGCTAATCTTCTACGAGCATTTCCGAAACATGCTCAAGGATGAGAACGGAAAGTCGTCTCTGGCGTCCGCTTCTTTGGGTGAGTCTGGGGCTACATTCGAAGTCTTAAATAGGGATCTGCCTGTTCCCTATAGGATCGCTCACGCGTCAAGTTGAACTTTAAATCTAGCTGTTTAAAGTTCACGCGGCGCATGAGCAATCCTATAGGGAACAGGGAGATCCCTATTTAAAGACTTCGAATATAGCACATGATTTAATTTTGAAGAAAGGTGCAGAGTTTGTTTCGGTGTTTCTTATCAAGTAGGTACCTACGTAGGTAGGAAGCGCCGTTGGTCAAATATTCTCTTACATGTAAATAAATGATAATCATGAATCTTAAAATGGAACCGGTTCAATGCATTGATTGATGCAATCCATAGCGCAGTAAAGTTCAAAAAGCTAATTATAGGTAAATTATTATGAATGCACGCATCTGCGAAGTAATTCAAAAGATGTGTGTGAAGTCCAAAACCCTCTCGTGATAAGAGGAGGCCTGTGCCCAGCAGTGGGACACAAATAGGCTGTAGTAGTAGTAGTATTATGAATGCTCATGTTTACGTTATGGATGCTCGATTCTTGATGTTATTATATTTTCAAGTAATTTCGACTTCAACCTTGGTATATTTTACTTTATCATCAGGGGCCGTTCAAGTATTACGTAAGCAGATTTCTTACCATTTTTTACCCCCCCGCCCCCCTTGTCATCAAAAGTAAGCAAAGCTCTTACCCCCTCCCCCTATGCTTACGTAAACATTTTTAGTTATAAATGTTTTTTTATATTGTCATTTTAAAAATAGGAAAATCCATGGAAAGATTAGGTTTAACTGATACACATAGAGTAAGGGACAAAAATATTACAATCAGAAATAATATAATATAATAGATGCATTAAGGCCCTTCCCTGACCCAGCATCGTCAAATTGCTCATTTAAGATCATACTTTTCTAAGAAATGTTAAAAGTTAAAAATATGAAAAAAACATATGTTATATTTGATTATATTATCCTTACATTGACAGCTTTCGATACACGTTTCACGAAACTTCGCTCGATACAATTTAATTCCAAAGTAACCTCTAACTCGGACCGCTAATCCAACTTTACTCCAGTTTATTATATCAAACAGTGTAAAACTAATTATAACACAAAAAATATCAATATTATATGCATACATCGACAGCTTTATAAATGCCATTTTTTTAGACGGTATTTTTATAGAAATTAAAACGTGTTAAAAAGTAACTAAATCGGGCGTTCTGTGCGTAGCGCTTTCTCTTTCACTCGTCCCCCGAGTGACAGTGACGGCTGAGCTGGGTCTATGAACCGCCTTAATTAGACAAGTGAATAGCGCGCGGTAATTCCCCTAATCGGTTCTCAAAGCGAGTGCCTAAACATGCATTATTTGCGGGAATCCCCGAAAATGCGTTTCGTTTTCACGCATAGACAATGTGAGGGTTGCCATTCGTGTAAAAAAGTAAATAACTAACGATGACGTAATCATCATCTAGACCCCCCTACCCCCCATGTCATCCAAAATAAGCAAAACAGAGACCCCCCCACCCCCCCTTGGTGCTTACGTAATACTTGAACGGCCCCTCAGTACCTACCTAATTTGTAGATAACGTTCATTGTAATAATATTATAGGTAGGTACTCTGAACCTCCCGTATGGTGACTTCTTGAGAAGTTTACAGACGCTCTCGGAGTAAAATTAATTTTATCTGTTAAATAATCATGCGTGGAGAATGGCATGATTACAAATTGTTATTAAACGAACCGATGCACGTGCACGTCCAAAGTCGACTTCTTGACTTCCACCTATTAGGTATAGGGACCTTTTGCACTTTTATCTCGCTTGTATAAATAAACATTGGTTTGGTATGCGCGTACTTGAGTATCCGCGTTACTACTAATTTGTACTAACCGATACAGCTATGACAGCCAGTAGGTATGTATTATCTACCTAATAAACTACCTTGACCTCACGGGAAGAGGTCAAGGAAGTCTTGAACTTTTTCTGTTCACTGAAGAGGGTTTATCCCGAAAGTTGGCAACGTCGCATATAGCAGTCAATGTTTCGCTTTTTATATGAATTTCTCAATATTGCTGAATTAAAAAGGAAGATATCATTCTATGGTTGAATGACGCGTCTCATTTCATATTTGTTGTATTTGTTGGTTAGGCATTCAAATGATAAGATTACTTACTTACATTAAAATGCATGGAAACTGCGATGGAAAGTTTTCAAAAGATGTTACTTCCATAATACTAAAAATTTCGTGTTCCTATGTATGATAACTGTTGCAATCCATGCTTAATGTTTTATTCAACCATAGAGCGATAATTCATGTTTTCATTCAGTAATATTCAGAAATTAATGAAAACCGCAAAATATTTGACTGCTATTTGCGACGTTGCCAACTTTCGGAGTAAACCCTCTTAATAACATACGTCCAAAAAAGGGATGACAATTTAAATTCCTTACCGCAGTTAAATACAGAGTGGGTTGCTTTTGCTTATTGTTTTCTTGCTCGCGTGATACATACATTATTATATATCATCTTACGAATTATTTATGCCGTCTGAGAATTCGAGTAAAAAAAGCAATGAAAAAGTCTCCTAGGTTTTGCATTTTGAAATAGGTATACATAAGACGCTAAAACTGTATTCAATTTTAATCACGTCAGATTGATTTGAATCTATTAGCGCTTCGGCAGTGACCAATTGCGAAGAAACCCCGCAATAAACGAATAATAATAAATAGATCACATTTTTTAATCCTCGGCGCAAAATAGAAGGGAGTTCACAACTTTGACGTGTGTCTAAGTATCAGGGGCCTCATTCGGGGTGCAAAAGGGATTTCATAGGGAGTATTATGTATAGTCTATAGGGAACATCAAAACGTCACGGCGTTTGCGAACGAAACTGAAATTTAAGTGGCTAGATTTAAAGTTCAATTCGAGCTCCGTGACGTTTTAATGCTCTCTATAGATTCCCTACAAAAGTTCTTGCACCCCGAATTAGGCCCCTGTTTTTCTTTATTAGATAGGTTTTCTTGGACCTCTTTGTTTTCTTTTACATCAAAGAGTAAAAAGGATAGCGATCGGAGTAGCGCGGCACAAAAAGTCGCCGTGGGTGAAGGCCCTTAGAAATCCCTTTCGCGCCCCAAATCAGGCCTCAGCTCGTTTGATGGTAGAACAGGGTGTTTAGTGGTGGGGTAAAGCAGTTTGGTGACATTCCGATTGTACGTGTCCGGCCTAAAGTACGAGAATTTACTTAGGTATATGCCATTCGTACCCTGAGCTATGTCACACGGCGGACACGGCCCATAAAAGCACGATTTCGTACACAATTCGAAAGTGTCAATGTTTGCGTGCGAGGACGTCAGTGTGCGTGGGAGGACGTCCGTACACATGTAAATGTGCGTGTACCACTACGCGGGCCAATAATCCACTCACCATCTCCGGATAAAACAAATGACGGTGAGGCGAGTTGGGCGCGAGTTGCGCGCGGGCTAGATTCAGGCGAGTGAGTCCGTGGCCATTCTGTACGTAGTGCTAATATTCTGTGCCTACTTCTGTGTATTTAATGACCGACCTTGTCCCGAAGACCAGGCGGGCTGGCGGCGGGTTCGCTGGCGCAGCTGATCGCGTCGCCCACTGACCTGGTGAAGGTGCAGATGCAGGCCGAGGGCCGCCGGGTGCTGCAGGGCAAGGCGCCCCGGTTCACCAGCTGCTCGCAGACGTACAAGCTGCTGTACAGGGAGAGCGGGATCCTGGGCTTCTGGCGAGGTAAATGAAATTTCAGCTTTAAGACAGGCATACACTAGGGTCAAAATGTCCCGCCACTTGTGTCACTCACACACACGCGGCGACATCGCCGTGTTAAGCGAAGTCCGGTAACGTCACGCCACTTTGTCAGGACATTTTGTCTCCTAGTATATCACTGGCTTTAAGACGCCTATAGAAGTTCAATACTTACATCTCCAATTTGACTACCTACAGTCATACTAATCCTTTTAGGTGGTAAAAAATGGGTTGGTAGCTCAGTATGAAATCCCTTGCTGACAAGTGATAAGGTCGCGGGTAAAAGCTGGTATTATAAATTCGAACGTAATTCTGTCTATGTTACCTGTTCACGCTGGACTAATTTAGACGAAATTTGGTATAGAGTCCCGGGAACATGGTTTTCCGGGGTAAAAAGGAGCCTACCAATATCTCGCTATATTCCCGGGACTCGAACTATCTCCATACCAAATTTAGTTTAAATGGTTGTTATTTTCGCATTTATAATACCTATTAGTAGGTATTGGAACGAATTACCTGGGCCTATATTCGAAGTCTTTAAATAGGGATCTCGCTGTCCCCTAAAGGATCGCTCACGCGTCGCGTGAATTTTAAGCAGCCAGATTTGAAGTTCAATTTGACGCGTGAGTGATCCTATAGGGAACAGCGAGATCCCTATTTAAGACTTCGAATATAGGCCCTGGAATTTATGCCATCTGTTAAGGCCACTTTGCTGCGTCTGCAAGCATTATACATATCCCGTGCAACTTCTTCCACGTCTCTAATGCCGACTTGCACTAACGCCGCTAACATCAGGGTGCCTCAGGTTACATAGCGGCTGGGTGCAAGTCAAGTCGCGCTAAGACAAATAGTTTACGTATCCTGCATCTTCCAGGGGCCATTCCAAACGTGCAGCGCGCAGCTCTAGTCAACATGGGCGACCTGGCGGCGTACGACTACACGAAGCAGCTCCTGATCCGCGAGTTCGGGATGGCGGACACGGCGGCGGTGCACGCGTGCGCTGCGTTCGCGGCGGGCTTCGTGGCCGCCGTCGTGGGCACGCCCGCCGACGTCATGAAGACGCGGCTCATGAACCAGCCCGTCGGGCCGGACGGGAGGTAAGACCCATTCTCACTTGAATTAGTTCTCCCCATACAAAATCATCATCATCATTTCAGCCGAGACGTTCACTGCTGGAATTGAGGCCCCCTCAAGGCTCGCCACTCAGACCGGTCTTAAGTACTACTCGCTTCCACTGGTTTCCCGCGACATTCACGATACGCGACCATGCAAAATGACCCGAAAAAATCATCTGGCCCCCTGGGTCAGCAGATGGATATGCGCTTCTGGGTAAGAAGCTGGTTACGCCGCTCATGATATTACTTATTCATCACCGGAAACATCACTTTGCATATGATAAGCGAGCATTCTCGTGGATATACCTAATAAAATGACCTTCGAACTTAATTTCACCGCACCATCTCCCCTCAACCGCCAACTCGACCAAGTACCTAATCGAGTTTATGAATTAATTTACTTAACTTAAAAGGCTTCAGACGTCCCATCAATTTGATTAGAGGGTTTCACCAATTATTTGAACCAATGACTTGAGAAAGTTTTACGCAATTCAATAAACAAAATTCAACGATACCCATTTCAACATTAAAAATAGCAAATATCATTATGATAAATGTATAAAATTCATTTTGTAGCCAGGCAAAAGCAAAAATATCGACTAAGTTGCAATCGTGAGGAGGTAGTTGTTAGTGGAATCGGTCGAGGTCAAGAGAACGCGGTCAAAGTCGCCGCGGTCAGACAAGCTACAGTGTTGGTTGCTACTACAGCCTATTTGCGTCCCACTGCTGGGCACAGGCCTCCTCTCATCACGAGAGGGTTGGGTTATAGTCCCCACGCGGGCCCAGTGCGGATTGGGGACTTCACACACATCTTTGAATTGCTTCGCAGATGCGTGCAGGTTTCCTCGCGATGTTTTCCTTCACCGAAAAGCTCAGTGGTAAATTCAAATTGAATTTCGCACATAAGTAAACTTAGTGGTGCGAGCCGGAATCGAATCGAACCCCCGACCCTCAGCATGAGAGGCGGTAGGTCGAACCACTAGGCCACTACGGCCTACAATGTTGGTTGGCGTATGACTAAGGGCCGGTTCCTATATCCACGTAACGCCTCGTTTTGCCTACGGACGGTTAAAATTTGACAGATTCTCTATGGAACAAATGTCAAAAATCAACCGTCCGTAGGCAAAACGAGGCGTTTCGTGGATATAGGAACCGGGCCTAAATAGTGTCTACCACAGTACTCAAGAAGTATTCGTTTTCTCCAACTTTAATCAACATTTTCATCTCTTTAATCAACACTCGTTGCGACGTGAAGGAAGGACAAACAAACAAACACACTTTCACATTTATAATGTTAGTATGGATAACTAACTGAAGGCTGAGGAGACTTCCTCGGAAAGCATTACTTAAGAGTCCCCAGTACGCTCCTTTCTCCATACAAACGTCGTAGTTACGTTTTATTTCGCAAACTACTTATCAGATTGGCACCAAATTTTACAAGAAGAGCAGAGATATTAGTGTCCAAAATACACTTTGATTGTAATAAATTGAATAACAAAGACACTAGGACCATTTTAGTTTCCTCCATACAAACTTCAAATTCAGTTTTTTGACTGTAATTTAATTGTGTTTTATTTTACCACGACTTTTACTAATTACGGACACTCATAATAATGATTTTCTTATGTGTACCAAGTTTCGAGTCAATCTGTTTAGTAATTTGGGAATAAAAGCGAAACTACGTTTGTATGAAAAGTTGAGAAACGCCTTGCGTACAGGGGACTCTTAACGCATTCACTGCCACCGACGCATATGTGCGTTTTGCTGACTTTCCCGCAGTGCCTTGAACGCACATGTGCGTTGCAATGTTCCCATAATGACAGATGTGGCACCTGGCGAAAGTTCGTAAAACAGAAGTGGCAGTGAATGCCTTAATCAATCTGACACTGTACTTAAACAGATTATTGTTAATTTCCAGAGGTGTCCTCTACAAAGGCATGATCGACTGCATACAGCAATCTGTGAAGAATGAGGGGGTCCTGTCCTTATACAACGGGTTCCTGCCGCTTTGGATGCGTCTTGGACCATGGGCTCTGATAAATTGGATAGCTTTTGAGAACATCATGCTCGCTCTAGGTGGAAAAACATTTTAAAAGTAATTTATGACTCCTGCCACGAGAAGTAAGTCAGAACTTTTAATGTGTGAATAATCCTCTAT
This sequence comes from Aethes cnicana, assembly GCA_963971205.1. Classification (NCBI taxonomy): domain Eukaryota; kingdom Metazoa; phylum Arthropoda; class Insecta; order Lepidoptera; family Tortricidae; genus Aethes; species Aethes cnicana. The sequence continues at coordinate 5,097,369 of OZ020282.1, forward strand.
CACAATCATAGGAAAAATAAGGTAAACCTAGAAGCACACCCGAAATAAGTGTTAAATGCGATAATAGATGTCGCTGCCTAGGTAGCTTGCATATTCATTTGAACTCCATGAGCTACATCTAGATGGCGCTGTACAGGCGAAGTATGTCTCTGATCATAACATCCGAATTCCGAAGTAGCGTAGCAGATTTGTCTCTTCGAGAAATTGACGACATCATAGTCACAACTTAGTTTGACGATTTAGATCCATTATACGATAATACGAAGGACCACTTGCGTCAACGCAGCAAACTTCGAGTTAGCCTCTAACTCGAGTAAAGTTGATACATCTACTTAAACCTGAGCTAACAACTTGCGGCTAGCCAGAGGTTAGCGACTTGGTGCAAGTGAGCCTTTGAGGTTTAACATCTAGAATCGACGACTGTAAAAGTGTAAACGTAGAAAATTCGTGTAACGTCGACTAGAGAGATGTATTCAAGTTAAGACCTTATTACAACGGATAGGGTGTAAAATTAAATAGATATCGTAGGTAAAGTGAAATAGCTCAAATAAATCGTTTTTATGTAATACTTACTCATTAACTTCGACAGTACTCCGCTATTGCATGCTGTGATTTTCTTAAAATTTTAGAAAAGGACAAACTTTTGTTACTTACTACATTGGTAAAGTGGGTTTTTGTGTATGTGTGAAAATGAAATAATGTTTGTCTACATGCACGATACAAATGATTCGGCGCACGGGTGATATTTTTTTTTTACTTCTGACAATACACTCATTGTCTTTTGTTTTCATTCAAATATGCAACAAGACCGCCAGTTGTAATAAAGGCGTAAGTTAAATATTTTTCATCACAGAACTTCGCATGTTCACTTTTTATTTAGTTAAGTAAGATTATTATTATTATCATAAGTATACCCAATCAATGTATAGACCAAATAATGTAAGGCCCCATAGTGTGAATGATTTAATCAAGTAAGGTAGGTACTTAAGCAGAAAATAAATGTGGGCGCAATATAGCAGAATAATATAGCAAGGTGCTATTTTTATAATTTTATTCGAGAAATTCAGGTAGGCAACCTGTTGTTTTGTAGTTAGTAGGTATGTTGTGTTGATTCTGGCACACAATAGATAGATTGTTGAATACCAAAGGTAATGATTAATATTGACTTTCAGATCATTATAGTACGTTGTTCAGTTTAGTTATGTAAGATTATCAATGTTATAAAAAAACGAAAATTTTATACCTATGTTTATCACAAATATTTTGTAATGTTGCTAAACAATTTTTATTTTGTTTCATATTACTAATACTAACTTCATAAACAAAAAACCTGTTGAATAAATGTGATGTTAATTAGGTTTAATAAATTATTTGGAATGTTGAAACATGTGTTTTATTTCTTACAGAAAGTTGGATAGTAAATAAAAGACGATCGTTTACAATATTAAATTTATTAGTAAAAATATTATACATCTTCCACAATATTGGAGAATTATAACTTAATTAATTAAATATTTGATTATCATAGATTATAGCACTTCAGATTTCTTAATTTGCCGTCATGCATTAGCCCTACAGCGAGAAGCGCGTGGCGGCGCGTCCGACACGACGACGGCACGATTAAATGCTTTGCTCAAGGGGACAAACAAAACATGCAGGGAAATCAAAACGGTCGGTCATAGGCATCATCGAGCCATATCGGGTTTCATCAGGATAAAATTCTACCAAGTATGCTTCCATAAATATACTTCTTTTGGGTATATCTCAACAAAAATAAATATCTACATTGGATCAACGAGCACTCGAAGTATCATTAATTCCGAAGTTGACTAACGCTAGCTAGTAAGTACGACAGGCCGAGTGCGTCCCTGCGGTGGCCGCGTCGACCAGCAATTTATTTAATTTTTCAATTATTTATTATTCGAATTACATTAAATATTATTAAAAATTTCGTTCGCATCTCATATTTAAATACTAGGATGGGTAACAAAATTTTAATGAAATAAACACATCAAAAGCGATTAAAAGCGTAGTGTTACACATTTATTGTATATTGTTATAAAATCCTCGCTGTACATCCGTCTATCAAAACATCGTCAATACGTATAACTAATTCGTGGATAATATAAAATATGCGGGAGTTACGAGTTGTGCGGAACGCAAACTATAGTTTGATCTTAAACCTAAGGAGAGCTAAGCTTTTCGAGGACGCTACGATTTTATATTCTACATGACTATGGTACCAGATTATATATTTTTTGTGTAGGTAATGATAGTAAAAAATAAGACCGAAACACGTAAAGAGAACTTAATACTATTACTTATAACGTAAATGGTAAAATTTTAAAATGAGCAATATACTAATAAAAGGATAAATAATGTTCATAAATGTACTTTAAAATCAAATTATATAATCATATGCGGGGAGACTTCAGCAATAACTGATTTGATCCCTATTACCTTTACATCACTAAACACAGGCATTAAAATACTACAAAATAACATTCTGGCACGTATATGAGGACAAAAAGATTTCATCCTTCAAGTTGTCACAATTAAAATGGAAAGAAATCAGTAAATTCGTCACACAGAACAGTACAGTACACAAAAAACACGACACGAAACAAAGTTTTGTACTCCCGATGACAATTCGTACAACGTAGTATTGCAAAACAAGGCAGTAGTTACTCGCGACCCTATCAAGGCCCCGGGCAACCGGTGGTTAGCCACAAGCTCAAGACTCGATTACCCACCCATTACCCACTCGGCGCAGGCGCTGCGGGCATGAAGCGGCTTTCTGACATTCGAACCATACGCTATACATGCTCGCCTTACACGTACATAGTTATGAAACATTAGAACATGATTGAACGACTCTACTACCGACAATCTAATCTTACAACTGAGCCTTACATACAAAATGTGCTACGACGTTTCGACTAATTTCCGATGGTTACAATTGTTTTTGCATATGGCAAGTATACATGATATCACTTCCGTTGGCCAAGATTTTGCCATTATGAGATGTTAAGTTAAAAGATGTATACACCCTTTAAAATATCAAAAGACTGGACGATAGTACTGTTAATATTTTCTTCGTGATAGAAGTGATAGCGATAAAATTATAAGTTAAATTCACACAACGATTGTTAATAATGGTAATAACTTTTTTTAGTTAGTTCCTTTCCAATATTCAGTAATGTTTAGTGTTAAATTGAACGGGGAGCACCGCGCATTGCCATAAATACGTTTAGTTTTACATTCTGTATAATGTCATATATTATCATAAACCTTATATAATGTCAATTTATGTATCTGGAATCAATGTTGAATGTTACGACCAATTTAGTTTTCTTAGTTGGGATCTGGTCACTTACGGCCACATTCCTTATAAGGCCAAGTATTATGAACGGCCACTTCCCCAATGGGCCACTTCCTTTAATGGCCACTTAGAAACAATATTCCCCGAAAGGCCACAATCCGCTAAAGGCCTTTTCCTCTTATGACCACTTCCTCAAACGACCTTTTCCTGTTATGGTCACATCCTCAAACAAGATATATTATTAACTAAGTATAAAAATGCCGATATAAAATAGGAATGTGACTGGGTCGACGGGTCCCCGCTACGCGGGGCCCCTATTTCTTTGTAGTTTGCCCTTCGGGCATATATAGATAACTAACGAACCTTACCTACTTCACACCTTTGACCTATTATATTACATTTTACATATATGACTATAAGACCCTGGCAACTAGTGAAACTGGCGAATATAGAAACCGATTATCTAGGGGAAATGACCATTTGACCAAACTGACGAATAATTAAATTAGCACATAAGGAAACTAGTAAATTTACGAAACTGAAGCCTAGCAAAACTGGTGAAAGAGTAAACTGAAGGTTTAGGAAAATGACCCACTAGCGAAATTGTCAACCTAGTGAAAATGACCAGAAGGTAAACTGTTGAATCAGCAAAATTGACGAATGAGGAAACTGACCGGCGATACGCTAATTCGGCTCCGGCTCTCCGTCTTATGGTCTTTCGGGGAATCGGCTGAACTAGGAATTTGCACAGTGGTCTTTCGGGGAAATGGCCTTAGTAGGCATCTGTATTGTGGTCCTTTGGGGAAATGGCCGTAATAGGAAAAGACCGAACAGGGATATGGCCGATGTAAGAATTTCCACGATGGCCGTAGAAGGAAGTGGCCGTAGGTGACCGGATCCTTAGTTGTATTGCGTAATTTGGTTCATTTCATATCATCTACCACCTTTTTTTTAAATGTCAAACACATTACAACGTGCGCTCTTATGTCAACCTAATTAAACCCTGATTTTACATTTCATATCTTATATATTCTTTTTATTTTAAAGTGAAACATTTATTACTTACTTCCAAGTTCCTGATGTCTAGTTTCAAAAACGGCTTTATCGTTGGTGTTGTTCATTATTTATTTTTATTGTCTACTCGCATGCTTTGTATACAATCTTCCATAATAAATTCTCCGAATCATAGTGTAAATCACATACACACCACATATAAACTACGAGATAGAAGAAAATTGAAGCGAACACACGGACACGAAGAAGCGACTTTATTGCGTTTTACTTTAGAGATTTTAAGACAAAGTTTACTGTGGCAGCTCGCATTTACAATCCGAATCATTAGCACTAGTTTTATAGCACAGCAATATTCATAGTTATCGAACAACGTCACTTCTATTCTCTCTAATATCCCTCGTAATGTTTATTAGAACAGAGATGATGTTGTTGAATACATATTGAATTTGATATGTGATCGATTGCGAGCAGTTACATAGATGTCAAATACCTACGGGCAAAAAAAAGCTAAATAAGTATCCTTTTTCGAGTTGTAAATATCGAGTCACGAGGCATCATATAGGCTGCGTTCCGAATCGCGCTCGCAGCGCCCATGGCACCTTGCATCCTTTTTCCTCTTGGGAGTCAACTTACAAGAGGAAAAAGGATGCAAGGGGCTGTGAGCGTTCTGAGCGCAATTCGGAACGCAGCTATAGTGTTTATAACCAGTAGATTCCACTTCACGGTGTTTTCACGTCACCCGAGATGGATGCGGCACCGTGCTAGAACAAGTTGCATTTGTTTTTTACAGTTTCCCTACTGAAGCCAATTCATTTGTCATGTAATAACAAGCCTAAAACTGTGGGTTCCTTCGCCACCATTCGAAATTCTATTACCACAGTCGAATAGTACCAAGAAGTGTTGTTGGGTCCCGTGGGTTGTTGGGTCGTATAAATACGTTAAGGTGGTGTATGCCCGTGGGCTGTTGGGCTGTATAAATACGCTCAGATGGTGTATGACCGTGGGTTGTTGGGTCGTATAAATACGCCGAGGTGGTGTATGCCCGTGGGTTGTTGGGTCGTATAAATACGCTGAGGTGGTGTATGTCCTAGGTTTGCTGGGTCGTTTAAATACGGCGAGATGGTGTATGCCGGTGGGTAGTGGGTTGCGGTACCGGTTCATTGGCGCCCGCCGGGCGGCGACGCGCGCCGCGGCCGGCTCGGGCTGACGCTGCACTATGAGTGGTACGCCGTCACGTACGACGCCGGGAACAGGCCGCGGCGGTGGGCGATCTCGCCCTGGAAATTAAACGTAAGTGCTTAGTGAATTTGTACACTTTAAAATTGGGCCCTGAGCGCCACGGCAGACGGTAGCATCAGATAGCCGACGGAACTGTGAATTTTATTCTAATTTACGTACGACGGCAAGAGCAGGACCAAAACAAAAGGTAAGTACCAAAAAAAAAAGCTCAATCTAGACACAGGAAGTACAGAATCGTAATTTAGTTATGAAGAAATCACAAATGCGTTACGTCGACAGATGATTGTTAAGTAACACACTAATAATTAAATATCACAACTACGATAACAAACAAGACTGGTATGCATTCTGGGCCCGGATCCTGCAACCGATGCCGGGCTAATAAATAACTAAACGTCAACCGATTATTTATAACTGAAAATGTAGTGCTCGAAGTCATGGGGCCTACTATATGCAGAACCTCCAATAGGTAAGACAGCTCTGTGGGTAAGTTTGCTAGGTATTCTGTCTCGTTTACCTGCCACCAATGCTGGTCGGTGCGGTCCGTGACGGTGATGACGTCACCGCGTCTGAACTCCAGCTCGCCCGCCTCTTGCGGCGTGAAATCGTACAGCGCCTGCACCAGCGTCTGAAAATAAAGATACATTTTATTAGACTACAAAGAAGATGAAAACCGATATCCTTAGAGATATCTTGAAGAAGAAATGTAGTACGTCTACGGCTACAAAGTTCTCGAAAGAAAACCTTGCTTTGGTCGTAGAAATATAAAGCTTAGTAAAATTTGCGAACAAGGTTGTGAAGGGATGCGATGCGGTGTGAGGCCGAGTCTAGAGTCCTACCGTTCTACGTGCGCGCGAACACGCAAACATTAGGCCCGCCACATGCAGTAGTAATTCCGTTACGGAATCCCGCAACGGAATTCCGATTCGGAAATTCCGAACGCATCCCCGCCATACAAAATGTATAGACCTGTCACATACAAGCAGTAGTTTTCCGTTCGGAATTCCGAACTGAATGTCTGTGGAATTCCGATTCGAGTTTCCGAATCAGGATTCCGTGACGGAATTCCGAATGTATGTGGCGGGCCTAAAGGGTTTCGACTATCGACTGTTTTTTTGTGTGCTGTGGCGCCCCCGCTTTTCGTTCTATATCTCTCACGTGAGATGCCGATTGCCGACTTGGTCAAGGACTAGATGGATACTGTAAGGTGCAAGGTCTTAAGGAATGGATACTAACACTGAGCTTTGAGAGGACGAGGTTTATAGATGAGATGGACATATGGTACATAGTAGAGGTAGTCAGGGGATAATAGGCATATGTAACGCGTTGCTATAGGGTTTTCAACTGGCTCTCAATTAGTCACAGTGTCTCAGTTCTATACACCAGAGCGAGAATGACGTATGATTTCTACAGAAGAGTTCATTAATATGTGTACACCTTTGGACCTTATTACAACGGAGTAAGAGTGTAAGGTGTGATGGCCGAGCTCGACTGTACATATAAATAGCGGCGTAGTCTGCCCAGCTGTTCGGTAAGGGTTCGCAGTCAAGTAGAGCAACTGTAAAACGCAGCATAGGCAACGGTTCCACAAGGTAACTATCGAGGCACCGACGAAAATAACGGGCAATGTGTACACCACTCTTTGGAGGGGAAAGTAGTAAATCCATGTTGTAAAGACACGCATCGTAATTAATTATGCGACGTCAGGTTTGGCTCAGTTGGTAGTGACTCTGCCCACTGTTCCGACTGTCGCGGGTTCGAATCCCGCTCGGGGCAAACTTTGTGTGATGAGCACAAATGTTTGTACTCGAGTCATGGATGTTTAGTTATTTATATAAGAATGTATTTCTCTATATAAGTATTTATATCGCTGTCTAGCACGCGTAGTACAAGCTTTGCTTAGTTTGGGGCTAGGTCAATTTGTGTGAAATGTCCCAAGATATTTATTTATTATTATTTTTTGGTACATTTTCATGTCACGGGCCCATGGAGACCCGGTCATTCGCATTCAAAGGGCCGAAGCAAACATGAAGAGGCTTTTGGTACCTTTTACTATAATTCCAAGAAATACCCTACTTTGCACTATACACAAAACAGCGCTCGCGTATTTATTTGATTTCTGCCTGCAAAACTAATAATTTCGGAATAAAAACATTATCAAAGTGATGGAATAGTGTTGAAACTGAACTAATAGTGTTTTCTTTGTGCAAAATTGCGTACAATTAATACAAATAGTGCTTCGAAATTATTATTGATAGTGTCATCGTGAAAGTAAAGAAAAATCTACCCTCAAGATTTACAATTTAACAACATCTGATATCTGTCATACAAATTAGTGTTGCCAGTGCAAGAAACCGCTTACCGTAGCTGTGTCTACCCACTTAAAGGGAGAAGATAAATATTTACTTAGAGGTGTTGCTGTTACTTATAAATTACGATCTGATTATTATTGATTTTGGTATCATACGTCAAGCACATTATGCCTTATAATTGCGGTGGATGTAAGGAGGAAATAAAACGTTCACGTGTTACGTGTCCTAAATGTAAAAATAGCTACCACCAAACCTGTGTCAACTATAAGGGCCCAACGACTCTGCCCGCTTCTAAGATTGCAAGTGACTGGCTTTGCCCTGAGTGTACCGCTAAGGCTCGCCGCGGGGGTGACAACTCGAGCACCCCGGTGCGCATAACTACACAGGACAGCTCACCTAACAGTCAGAAAAATTCAGAAATCTGTTCTGACCCAGACACAGAAGTGGACGAGACTGAGGCCATATTAATCAAGCCTAGTGAGGCCGCTCTGGATGACAGAATAATAGAAGCAGTGCGTTCCGAAATAAGGAAGTCTATACAAATCGAAGTCTCTCGCGCTGTGAAGTTAGTCCTACAAGCGGAGCTATCGCCTATTAAACAGGATCTCTTGGACCTGAAACAATCCCTAGAATTCGCGCATGGTAGGCAAGAGGAGATAGACAAGTCGCTGGAAACATTGCACATGAAAGTCATAAGCATTGATTCGGCGGTAGATAAATTTCAACCAGCAATCCAAAGCCTCGAGGACCGTGTCAACGAACTGGAGCAACAGCTTCGCGAATCCAATTTGGAATTCCATGGTATCACCGAGTATAGCGCGGAGAACTTGAACAGTGTTATTCTACAAGTTGCTTCAACTGTTTCTCATCAGTTAGTTGAAGAGGACATCGTACATTGCACTCGAGTAGCTAAATTAAACCGTGAGAGTAACCGGCCGCGCACGGTGGTATTAAGACTGAGGAGCAGAAGAAGCCGCGACGAATTTTACTCGGCCATCACCAGATTTAACAAAAGCAACCCGACTAACAAGCTAAATACATCACTGCTTGGGCTGGCCGGCAACAAAACCCCGGTATTTGTATCTGAGCATCTCTCGCCGTTCAACAAGCAGCTGCATGCGGCAACTCGTATGAAGTGCAGGGAGCTGCAGTACAAATTTGTGTGGGTACGCAACGGCCGTATTCACGTCAGGAAAAACGAATCATCGCAGCCAATAGTCATAAAGAACTCCTTAAGTTTAAGCTCTCTTTAATAGGTTAAGTTTAGATCACAAGCGCTCTTAATTGTTGGTTTTTCTTTCCCTATATTGTATTGAGTAACTGAACTAAAAACTACCGTGGCTTTATCACTGTACTACCAAAACGTTCGTGGGCTTAAAACAAAATGTTTAGATCTATATAACACCATAATCTTACATAACTACGATATTATATGTCTAACGGAAACATGGCTGGATGACTGTATCGATTCTAATGAGTTATTTGACAATAGATATCTGGTGTACCGTCGAGACCGCCCTGCATATTTCAAAAGCTATTTCGGGAAGGGTCATGGTGGTGGTGTTCTTGTGGCCGTGTCCAGTAAGCTCGCATCCGAGCGGATTGACCAATGGCAGTCGTCACTGGAAGACTTGTGGGTCTCTGTCAAGCATGGAAATTTAACTCTGAACTTGTGCGTTGCATACATTCCATCTTATATTCCGCTCCATATGTACGAATCATTCTTGAACAAATGTGAAAGCAATATTTTGGCCGGACAGTCTAGCAGGACTGTTATACTGGGTGATTTCAACTTGCCAAGCATTTTGTGGAAAAATGGTTTAATTGATCAAGTTAGTGCTGTATCAGTCAATGATCCTAAGTGTCTGGCTCTGAAAGATTTTCTAGCTGTCACGGATCTGACTCAAATTAATAATGTCAAGAATATAAACAATCGGCTGTTGGACTTAGCATTAGTTAATTCAGACCTTGATATATCTATAAATAAAGCTGACGAGATAAGTCGTATTGATATCCACCATCCACCTTTTGAGTTAAGAATTAAAGTTTCCAAGATACGCACACTTAAAGTCAACACGTCAGGAACACGTTACCAGTTCAGAAAGGCTAATTTTGAGCAATGTTGTATTGAATTGGACAAAACTGACTGGGAGAGCCACTCACATCAATGCTGTGAAAGCTTTTTGCAGTTGTTTTATAATACAATTTGGACAGTTATAGAGGCCAATATTCCTAAATCTAAAAGTAAAAATGAACGTCATCCTGATTGGTTCTCGAGGGATTTGATAAGGTTATTGAAAGAGAAGGACAGATTACGTACTAATTATAAGAAATTTAAAAATCCTCGTGATTATGACGAGTTCTCTTTGTTGCGAGTGAGAGCAAAAGAACTCGCTGAGGAATGTTTTAGCGCTTACATTCATCGAGTAGAAAACGACTTGAACACCAATATTAAATCATTTTGGCGCTACACTAAATCGAAAAAAACAACAAACCAAATTCCTAAGAATGTTGTACTTGGTAATGAAGTTGCACAAGATGGTCAAGAAGTGGCTAACTTGTTTGCCACATATTTTTCTTCAGTGTATGATGCGAGTGACAATCTCAGTTATGTGCCAGACTTCCCTGAAAGCAACTACACTTTAAACTCAGTTCAATTTACAGAGGATGATGTTCTGAAAGAACTCAAATCACTAAATGTGAGTAAAGGGGCTGGACCTGATGGTTTACCCATTATATTTATAAGATCTTGTGCCACCTCTTTAAGTAAACCTCTATTCTTATTGTTTCGAAAATCGCTGGAAGAGGGTGTTTTTCCAAATCTGTGGAAGTTGACTAAAATTACACCTATCCATAAAAAAGGACATAAGAATAATGTGATGAACTATCGCCCGGTTAGCATTTTGAATGGTTTTGCAAAGGTATTTGAAAGTCTCGTCTTTGCCCAAGTATACAGCCACTTTGCTCATGTTCTTAGTCCACGTCAACATGGGTTTGTTAAAAAACGTTCAACATCGACTAATTTGCTTTTATATCTGCAAGAGTTAACTTTTTCATTTCAGTCAAAGGTTCAGGTCGATTCCGTATACACAGACTTTGCGAAGGCATTTGATCGAGTTAACCATCGTATCCTCATTATTAAACTCAATCGTCTTGGGATACATGGGAATTTACTGCGGTGGTTCATGTCATATCTAGATCGACGCACTCAGCTTGTCAGTGTGTACGGATACGATTCTGCTCCGTTTTCGGCTGAATCTGGAGTGCCCCAGGGATCCAATTTGGGTCCTTTGCTGTTTACTTTTTTTATTAATGACCTCCTTATTCGCATCAGCTCTCAGTGCCTCGCTTATGCTGATGATATTAAAATTTTCCGGACAATTAAAACTGAAATTGATTGCCTCGCTCTTCAAAATGATTTAGATGTAATTAATGACTGGTGTAATAATAATATGATGGCACTGAACATCAATAAATGTCAATCTATAACGTTCACAAAGAAAAAGAATCCTATAAACTACGAATACTGTATCGAGGGAACTAAACTGGAAAGGGTGTCTTCTATTAGGGATCTTGGGGTCATTTTTGATAGTGAATTGTCATTCCGTGATCACTATGAGCACATATGCAACAAGGCGAATCGTATGTTAGGTTTTATAAAGCGTACTGCGAAGCCATTTAAAAACATAAAAAGCCTGATAATACTGTATTGTTCACTGATTAGAACAACACTCGAATATTGTTCGGTGGTTTGGTATCCCATATACGTGACACATTCGAATAGACTGGAGTCTATTCAAGCGAAATTTTTAAGATACCTTTGCAACAAAAATGGAACTCGTCGAGCCCTACCTCAATACACTGATAGACTTCAGGCATTCAACCTGCAGTCCCTTGCTAAAAGACGAAACATCATGGACCTGGTCTCACTATATAAAATATTGCATGGTGGTCACGATGGTTGTCTTATGGACTTCATATGGTTTAAAGTCAATAATAGTGTAACAAGAAGTCAAAGAACATTTGCCCTGCCTTTTGTTTCCAATAACAATGTTACTAACAATGCTCCAATTCTTAGAATGTGTAAGCTATACAACAGCTTAGACAGTGAAATTGACATTTTTAATATGCCCCTGAATAGTTATGTGAATTTCTTGCTTCGTAATGTAACGTAAACTACATAAATATAGATATACTGTGAATAGTGAAAGTATAAGAAACATGCTGTGTACAATTATAATTGTGGTGTAGGCAGAGTGATGGTTCTATTCATGTTGTTTTTTAATGTGTTTTTGCTTACGTCATGTTATTGTACCTAAATAAATAAATCCTTACTAATATTATAAAGGCGAAAGTTTGTTTGGATGGATGTATGGATGGATGTTTGTTCCTCTTTCACGCAAAAACTACTAAACGGATTTTAATGAAACTTTACAGTAATGTAGCTTATAGATCAGAATAACACATAGGCTACTTTTTATCCTGGAAAAACGTATAGTTCCCGCGGGAACGCGATAACCGAATTCCACGCGGGCGAAGTCGCGGGCAGAAGCTAGTAAATAAATAAATGTGAGATGGCCGCAATTTATTATTACGATCTACGCCAGTGTTTGCACCCTGGTACAATATAAAAGGCATGGAGAGGAATATTATCGTCTCCGGCGTTCAAACTAACTCTTTACTAACTACTACTACTACTACTACAGCCTATTTCCGCCCCACTGCTCGGCACAGACCTCCTCTGATCACGAGAGAAACTCTTCACCAAAATTCATTAAAAACCATCAATGTGTTAGGTGTGTAAAACCCCTATTAATAGAATTATACTATGTAAGGTTCATGATTAAAACATGATCTTATTTCTCTTTATTACAGCACATACGAGTTTACAGTAAAAATCAGTTGTCGATAACACCTAGGGTGACTAATCCTTAGTAATACTATATTATACACTAGTTGGCGCGGTGAACTTCGTATGACCCGAAGGCATTCCCATGCAAAGTTATTCGTCTTTTTTTAGCTGCTCCTTTACACTTTCCCCGATTTTTTAACTTTCTAAACCTTCCCAGAATCACGGGGAATAAAACAAAAAAAGAATCAGCCAAATCGGTTTAGCAGTGCTCGAGCCTTAGCCAGACTAACACACGGCAATTTATTTTTATATATAAGAGAAGAAGAAGATAAGAAGAAGAAGAAGATGACAAAGTATATAGTAAGTTGCGGTATTGAACCTTGCTTTCGGAACGTCCCACTGTCCAACTGACAGTAAAATCTGTACATTATCATAAATGGGATGTGAAATGCAAACAAGTAGTATAATGTTGTCGAATATTGGAACTTGCTGTGACAAATATATTCCAGTTGTTCGTGACTCAATTTATGTTAGGCATGAATATTTTACGTTATCAAAGCTTCATACACTCAGTCTGCTCTTTGACTTAAAATAGGTTTTTTTACTTCATCACATCCGCGAAAATTCCGAGTATCCTGTGCAATAGTCTCGTTTCGTAATATTACACATACCTACGTAGTCGCATACTATACCTACTTTATCTATACCTTGTTTCATGAATTATTAATACAAAATGTCCTACTTCTTATTCATAAAAATCTCGTCTATTCCACATTGGAACCCAACAAATTTTTGATACGCCCGTGAATCAGTTTCACAGGTGTGTGTTTATGTTGTAATATAATAATATAATTGATTTTAAAATATCATAATAACACAAAAAGCCTTTAAATATAAATATGTACTGGTAAGTATAAATTAATGACACAACTCTTAAGGTGTGTGAAGTCACCCACCATTGGGCTAGGTCTAGACTGAACTGGTGATTTTACCTAATAAGGTTTAGGCGCTTTATTCTCTTTTTTATATTTTCCACGTGAGACTTCAGTGGGTCGTCTTCAACCTACCTAAAATAGCTGAAAATTTTGCGTATAAAAAATCGGCTTGTGTGAGAAAAACGTGCAAAATGCTACTGATATAACGAAATTAATATGTATACTGAAACCTATACCGTTTCAGTTCGCAGTAGTCCTTATCTCTATGCCAGCTGATATTAAACAGATGATTCCATTTTAGTCAATGTTACAACCTTTGAATAGACCAATGGTTTTCAATTTGATGATCAGGCGATGATGATGATGAGACGAATGATCGATGAAAACATAGTCAGCCAGCAAATTCAGCAATAACAAAGATTATTATGATTATGCTTAATCTTTGTCATACTCATGTAATCGACGTCATCAGCTTTTTCCTTTAGACCGCGCAAACGAATCCCCAACAGCAAAAGTAAACAACCATAATAGACCGCCCATATGTTCTCGTGCCGACGCGTTTGCTCTGAAACTGGAGATTATAGTAACGCAACGCTGACTGGGTTATTTTCGTTACTTTATCAGGGTCAAAGCGGCACTATTTACACTGACAACGGCGCGCCTTCGCCATGGACAAATATATTGATTGAAACGAAATTTCTGGAACCAATAGGCCGACGGCAACGGTCGCAGAATACGAATCTGTTTTATGAAGCCGGCTGAGAGCTTGAGACTAATTCTATATTCATTGACATACAGCTGCCGAATAAATGGTGGAGTTGACATGAACTTAGTAGGTATAGTGCAAGATGCATCCATACTAATACTATAAATGCGAAAGTAACTCTGTCTGTCTGTCTGTTACCCTTCACGTTTCAACCGCTGGACCGATTGAGAAATTCGGCATGGAGAAAGTTGGGGTCCCGGGATAGGCTACTTTTTATCCCGGAAAAACGCATAGTTCCCGCGTGAACGCGATAGCCGAATTCCACGCGGGAACGCGATTACCGAATTCCACGCGGGCGAAGTCGCGGGTAGAAGCTAGTATAATTATAAGGAATGCATTTTAAGCTTTTAAGAATAATAAGGTTTGTGCTTGAACTATAGTTTCGAAATAATACGATAATATATAATATAACATTTGATGAATTTAAATTTTATCTCGGGACCAGTGCTTACTATGATGGAACACCCCAACTTCCAAACATTTCAATTAATTAATTAATTCGATCAATATATTCAAGGGGAGTGAGTGACGCCCTGCTAAATAGCTTTCAATTGTTGCACGCCCATCAGTTATGTTTTTGTTTCCGTTGAAGCACGCAAAAAAACTAGTTAAGTAACTCAATATCCAGGCATGTCTCTAAAATAATTTTGTTCTGACGATATTTCAGCAAGCCTTGCCTTCATCCTAAGCCTATTTAATGAAAATTAATAATTTTACAGCCAAGTCAAATCTGATCTGAGAGCACGGTAGTGTTCCCGTCAAGTCAACAAGCCGATACTTTTTAACCAACTTCTAAAAACGGAGGTCATCTATACTTATAATCAATTTAATAAGTATGTGTATGTAAAAACTAGCTTTTCCCCGCAACTTCGTATGCGCAGAAATATTAAAAAGTAAAATCTCGATTTTTCCCGTTCCCGTGGGAATTTTGCAAAATCCTTTCTTAGCGGATGCCTACGTCATAACATCTACCTGCATGCCAAATTACAGCCCGATCCGTCCAGTGGTTTGGGCTGTGCGTTGATAGATCACTATGTCAGTCATCTTTGAGTTTTATATATTTAGATTGGAACTGCATGATTTTCACATATATGATACAGGCATCGGTACGGAACTTGAGCGGTGGCCTTCGATGCGTAGAAGTCAAAAATAAAGGTCTCATCGGCAGAGGGGCGCGGGACGCAGCGGGCGCTTTGCAGTGCGCGCACGCTTATTGGCTCTTCAGTCGTAAACATGTGCAGAATTCACCCTCTACATTAGCTCACCGCTCAAGATCGCGACCTGTAGTCTCTTTTTCCCGATAGCACTTACCTCCTCGGGAACAACGTCCTTCAGTTTGACGTCTTGCAAGCGGCTCACGGACGCGGTGCGGTGGTAATCCACCAGCTCGTTGAGAGAATTGAACTTCACCACCCACAGGAAGAATTTGCTCGAAGCGTCCCGCAGTACTTTGAAGTGTTGTACGCCGTCCGGACATCTGATGAGGAGACCAATCTAAATTATCAACTATTGACGGTGTCACAAGCTTTTTCCCGACCTAGTGGGAATATCGAGATTAAATGCCATTAAAATCATCGAGTAGGTTTTGGGTGAAAATCCTAAGCCTATAAAGAAAGATGTGTTTTTAGGGTTCCGAAGTCCACAAGGAAGGGTTCCTTGTGGACTTCCGTCCGTCCGTCCGTCTGTCCGCACTATTGCTCGGAGATGCTTAGTTCTAGAAAGCTGTAATTTGGCATGAATATGCATATTAGTTACGCTGACAAAGTGGTACAATAAAATGTTGAAATATTTTTTTTTATGGGGTACCTGATACCTCCCCTACTCGTAAAGTGGGGATGTAATTTTTTTTTCTTGCGTACCCCATGGTGCGGCATATCGTTGAATAGGTCTTGAAAAAATATTGTGGGTTTGTTAAAACCATTTTTTGATTAAGTGATGCGTTTGTGAAATATTAAGCTTTAAAGTGCTATTTTTTGTTAGGGTCACGTGTCCCCCCCCCCCCCCTGCCAGCTAAATGGTGGTATTTGGAAGGCTGAAAAAAATCACGGTTGTGGCATATATAACGTAGTTGAAAGGAAAACTATCACAGCTAAGTAGGCTGTACAAACTTTCGAGTACCTAATAGTCGACCAACTTATGATGATGATTTTTCTCGAGCGGCAGGGGCGTCGGGCGGGCACGTCATTCATACCACAGGCTAGCTAGATGCTAATAAGTCTTAGAAAGGTACTGTGGGCATCGTCAACTTCGGAACCCTATACTTTGCGCGTGGCCCGACACGCACTTGGCCGGTTTTTATGGTATTACTTGAAAAGGTCACAATACCATAAAACCAAAATTTTGATACTTTAAAATGGCTGCGCTCAAGTGCCAACTGAAAGTTTTCAAAGAATGCTTAAGCGCTACGTTCTCATTCCCACCAAGACAAATAAAACTCACTAAATTATTGTTCTGCGTGGTTATGGCCATGAGAAATACTTTAAGTCTTAGAAACGGTTACTTGAAGCTTGTAGGGCCTATGCTCACGACGTATTTTATATGTGCCGACAACGCGCGTTTCAGATCTATATCGTCTGCGCGTATAAAATATGTCGTCCGAAGAGAGCCTTAAGTATATATCGACGTAGCACTTGCAATAACTTGTTCTTGAGTGGAGACCACGACAAGGCAAACGAAGTGTAGGGCGCCCTGTTGCCAGGTGAAGTGACGATTTGCGCAAGGTGGCCAGTGTAGATTGGATGCGGCACGCCTTGGACAGAGCTCATTGGCGTGCATTGGGTGAGGGTACGTCCAGCAGTGGACTACTATGGGCTGTTGATGATGATGATATTACTTGCAATAACAATTTAAGGAATAGAATATGGCAGCATTGAGACAGAAGCTTCGAGATTACTTAATACAAAATCAACTCCTCAAACCGCGTTGCCTGAGTTATGATTGTGAGCATGCAGTGATTTTGTTTGTCACGGAGACACTAATGTTTGGGTTCAAAGCGGTAAACAAATTGTTATTTTCCGTTTCGTTCAGACAATTGAGAATGATTGCCGCTACGCAAAAGACTTTATACCATACCATTAAACGAGAAATTTCCCAGTAAGTGCTTATTCTACTGCTGCATTGAGTTATCTCTTATACTGGGTTTATCAATGGGTCGGTTGCGTTCTAGTACTTAGTCTACTTATAGTTCTAACTAGCTAACTAGACTTGATAGTCTAGATTAAAATGTAATGTAATATATTAACTACTACTGCAGCCTATTATTTGCGTCCCACTGCTGGGCACAAGCCTCCTCTCATCAGGAGAGGGTAAGGGCTATAGTCCCCACGCGGGCCCAGTGCGAATTGGGGACTTCACCCACATCTTTGTATTACTTCGCAGATGCGTGCAGGTTTCCTCACGATGTTTTCCTTCACCGAAAAGCTCAGTGGTCAATTAAAATTTAATTTCGCACATAAGTAAACTTAGAGGTGCGAGCCGGAATCGAACCTCCGACCCTCGGCATGAGAGGCGGTAGGTCGAACCACTAGGCCCCACGGCTTCCAACAATGTAAACATGTAACATACAATATACTTTACATCACCCTTGGCTGTAAAGTGAGATTTTCTGCCCGCTACGCGGAGAGAAAATCTCACTTCTTGGCCAAGGCAAGATGTAAAACTTTTGACAAACCACGGGCGGTAATTCGTAAAGCCCCAGATCGCATATTTATGGCCCTCACCTCAACCTCAACCTCACATCGGTTCGGGCCACAGAAACCTGCGATCTGGGACATTTACGAATTCACCACCCTAGTCTGTAATGTACTATTATTGAACACCACACAATCAAGGACCAGTAGACATAATGTAATTACACAAAAAGGTATGGCATACAGCAGGCGATCTTATCGCTTAATAGCGATCTCTACCAGACAACCTTACACAGTAACATATTTAAAGTAAAATAAATAAATCTCAATTAAGACATTAAAAAGTTTGTCTCTCGATTTCAAAAAGCAAAGTTCGTTTATAACATTCGAGTTTTTGTAACATCCTTATTTTTACTAATTTAAACAATTGATAGAAGGATTAAAAGCAAATCCGAGTACTACAACCTCGGTCAACCAATTTAACGCTCGTTTGGAGCACTTAGCAGGGTCCACGATGTTAATGAGCTATAATGAGTAATCAACAGCCAATGACTAATTCTCACATAGACACTATCTGCATTTGGAAGAAATAGTTTGAAACAAGTTTTATTACGCTCGCTCTCCATGTGACTCACGATTTTCGTCAGAGAACTGGTTTATGTGACCACGAAAAGCAAGTACTCATAATAATTAATCATCGTAATTTCTTCATATGAGAGAAAGAGTCGAAACCGGTGATATTAGTGAAATCGATAATACATATTTAGTACTAGCCATTCGCATAGTCTTAGAATTTGCGTACCTACACACAATTACACTATTCCTACATATAGATGGTTATAGTTATAGAAGTATTGAAAACTGATTTGACCCGTGGAAAACCCGTTCCCGAGGAAATATCGGGATAAAAAGTCCTATGTTATTCCCAGGGTCTCAAACTATCTCCATACCATATTTCATCCAAATCGGTACCGTCGTTGCGACGTGAAGGAAGGACAAACAAACAAACAAACACATTTTCCCGTTTATAATATTAGTATGGATTGTAGTATATAGTTTAACTAGCTTCTGCCCGCAACTTCGACCGCATGGAATTCGGTTATCGCGCTCCCGCGGGAACTATGCGTTTTTCTGGGATGAAATGTAGCCTATGTCCTTTCCCGGGACCCTAAACTATCTGCATACCAAATTTCATCGCAATCGGTCCAGCGGTTGAAGCGTGAAGAGGTAACAGACAGACAGACAGACTTACTTTCGCATTTATAATATTATTAGTATGGATTAATTATTTCACATTGGCTATTACTATTACTCCAACGAACTTTAGATGAAATAATGACTTTGTTTCGCCTGATTGGTTATTGCAATGCGTCGTTCATTACTTATGTTTATTAAATTGTGGTTTGATAGGCCGCAGTTGGTATAAAAATAGTGTGAAGTTAGCATGCGCTATCGTGAACACGCCGCGAGTAATTTATTATGACTAATGCGGCCAAGACCAATCTCCAACAAAATAAATCGACTACAGTACAGTGACTCATTCACTGGGAAACATTTTTTCTAAGTTGAGGCAAAGTTCTAACTAGCTAACTAGACTTGATAGTCTAGATTAAATATAATGTAACATATTTACTACTACTACTACTGCAGCCTATTTGCGTCCCACTGCTGGGCACAGGCCTCCTCTCATCACGAGAGGGTTTGGGCTATAGTCCCCACGCGGGCCCAGTGCGAATTCGAAAGAAAGCCAACCCTACAATATATATTCGTATGTGGCTGTGGCTTAAGAGCCCTATTACATTTCTCGCCTCTGCTTCGCTCGCTCTAGCGCCTACTTACTGCGTGTAAGCAAAAGAGATAGCGAAACACTGAAAAGTAACGAAATATATGATAGTTTAAACCTTTCGCATAAGAAAATGTGTAACTTTAAAAATGTGGAAAAAATACGTCCGACTAAGCAAAGGATGGAGATTCTTTGTGTATGAAAATGAAGTTCAACTGATACATAACTTCAGAGATATTCTCACTTATTTTTAAGGTTTTTTGACAAGAAGAAACATTTGTTAAAGATATTTTTTCTGTGCCGTAAATAAAAATATGAGAAATGTGCCGTAAATAAAAACATGAGAAATGTGCCTGAATTAGCGTCGATAATAGGATATCCCTAAAACAATGTTTATTTTTGTAATGACCAATATGTAACTCAATTCGATAAAACGAGGGATAAAGTAAGGTCCTTTTTTCATTTTTATGAAACATCTCTCAGAACAATGACTATTACTTAACAAGTAAAAAATATATCAAAAAACCGTCTAATTTAGTTTCAAGCACTGAAAATTAACTAACTTTATTATAGCATCTGTTACTTATTGAAATCTAAATATTGCTTGGAACAGTGGGATAAATGTTACGTTAACGCGTTAATTTTGTGAACTGGCCCTTAATGAGTATCATTTTATTTTGTAATCAAGTAAAAATCAAACTTCATTATACTTAATACCTATCGGACTCGCCCATTGAATATTCCAAATACATAGTAACGGTGCTGTGGCGGATCCAGGACTTTTGTTTAGGGGCGTGGAGGGCTTGATCCGGCTGATCGAAGATAGTAAGGTATAAAGTTTAATATTTGTCACGAGTACACTTAGATTAAATGATCTTGGAGATTTCCTCACGATGTTTCACCGAGAAGCTCAGTGGTAAATTCAAATTGAATTTCGCACTTGAGTAAACTTAGAGGTGCCCGACGGGAGCGAAGCGCCGACCCTCTGTACGGTAGGTCAAACCACTAGGCTACCACGGCTACCATGCCACGTAATATATGGGTAAAATTATTGTTTCTGAATATTTTCTATCATTAGATAATAGTACATTATTGCCGTGGCCGGGAAAGTAGGTCTTTGCAGGCTGAGTACTGGTTTAAAGGGCCGAGGCTTCGCCGAGGCCCTTTAATATGTACGAAGCCTGCAAAGCCTTTCACGTGCCGAGGCTTATATAGTGCTTTTCTCAAAAATTTCTCAAAAAAAAAACCTTGATATTAGGTATTCATAATACAGCATTGACACGCACGCAAAGGTAGTCAAGTACTTACAACAAATCCAATGGAACGCCAGTCTTATTTCGTATTCACCGATATTTGACTTTAACAGACACACTAACACGGCAAGTTAAAAACTCGCATGTAGATTTCTCGTTTTTTTATAAAAATTAAGACCTTTTATTAATTTTTAAACCAAACTAGTAAACTATTTTCATGAAATTTAGCTAAATAAATCTGATACAAGACAAGAACTCCCGCTCTTTATGGATCGTTCTTTTTTTAAATTCCGTTCTGAAATACATTGCGCTGTTTCAGACACGGATAAAAACGTTTGGTTTCGCGTCAATTGACAGATACAGAACATGCAGACTTGGCTGTTTGGGAATTCCTTCGCGTATTTATCAGTTTAAAAAAAAAGTACCTGTACGATAATGAAATTTCATACAACATTCCCTGCGCTTATACATGCCGCGGAAGTAAATTCATACAAATTTCCGGGGCATGCAGTTGAGTTTTTTTTTTTTAATTTTTGACTGATTGTCAATGACGCACTTTGCGGTCTGATAGAAAGCAGACAATGACGAGTTTCCCCGCCATTTTTGAGAAAACATTCTTGCCGCGCCTTGGGGGAGGCCTTTGTCCAGCAGTGGACGTCTATCGGCTGAAATGATGAGATAATCATTCTCATGAAAATAAGTTCACTCAAGATCATTAAGCATTCCGACGTGATAAGAAACTTATTATAGTATCGAAATCTCAGTCGTTTATCATCTTTAAAATGGGCTTATTGACATCGGAAAGATTACAACTGGTCACGTAAAGCTCTTCATAGGATCTTTCAAGAATGTAGAACCTTGTATACCTAAAGTGGTTAAAGCAAAAAAATTTAAGAGTTACGGACTAAGGACTCTCATTCAACACCACTGCAATTATACTCTACTACTACAGCCTATTTGCGTCCCACTGCTGGGGACAGGCCTCCTCTGATCACGAGAGAAACTCATAGAATTATACTCATAAGTACTCCATACTAATAATAAGTCTGTTGAAGAAGTTGCGTCTGTAACTTGAAAATTAAATGAAACTATCAAGTTAAGGGCACTATATAAACGATTCTGAAAACAAAATAACGATTTTTAGAAAAAAAAAAACTGTATTTCTGTATGTCCGGTTTAACTCGAAAACTACTGGTCAGGTTTTCGCGGGAACTATGCGTTTTTTCGGGATAAAAGAAGCCTATATGTTGACCAGTGTTATAAACTACCCCCATACCAAATTTTGTCGCAATCGGACGAGTAGTTTTCAGGCCTCCTCTCATCACAAGAGGGTTTGGGCTATAGTCCTATAGTCCCACGCCGGCTCAGTGTGGATTCGATTTGGGAATCAATTTCCAACTTACTGGAAATTAATTCTTCAAAAGAAAACAATTGGATTGGCCTATAGGTAGTATAGGTAAATTCCAAATTAGGTCCAAATCGAAAACGAGATAGTATAGATAAATATATAGACGGTTAGTTAGTTAATTAAGCAGTGAGCATTCAAATCTAAAATGACCAATCCTTGGTATTTTTCAGCCATTGCATTGCGACACGTATCTATTTTTGTTCCGCAGGTAGCCTGAGGTTAGAGGACTACTTGTGACGCCTGCCAGATGCGATTTTCTTTAAAGCGGTGGAAGCAGGCACTACTACGGTAACACAGTACTCGATATGAATGGATTGAATTTATAACTGTACTCACTCTATTGCGTATGTATTTGTTCATTGTAATTATTAAGGAAATATTGTGACAATATTTATTACCCATATTTTTATTATTACATAAAAATCTCGCATTGTTGAGCATCATGTTTGATTGGAAATGAATCATAACATAACTATAGAAAATAAAAAACTATAACTATAAAAAAGCAATATGTTTGATGAACAGATAAAAAATGAAACAACTAGTATGATGTCACTGGAGACTTCCTGAATCGCAGTTCTTAATGTAAGGAAGGATAGAACTTTTTTCCTTATTCACTAGCAATGTAAGTAGTGAAGAAAGAAAAACACTATATTATAAAAAAAACATTAATGTACATAAGTACTTGTTGCCCAGTCAGTTTCTCATTGAAATAAACAAACAACTAATTGTTCTGAAACAAGAACACAGTGAATTCAACATTACATAGAATAGAATATACTTACAGGTGTACTTATTAACTCTAGGAAGATTGAACAAGATTCAAGACTTTAAGTGCTTTCAAAATTCAATGCATAAATTATGAATACATGATTAATAGTGTAATTAATAATTAAAAACCGGCCAAGTGCGTGTCGGGCCACGCGCAAATTATAGGGTTCCGAAGTTGACGATGCCCACAGTACCTTTCTAAGACTTATTAGCATCTAGCTAGCCTGTGGTGTGACGTGCCCGCCCGACTCCCCTGCTGCTCGAGAAAAATCATCATTATAAGTTGGTTGACTATTACTCGTAAGTTTGTACAGCCTACTTAGCTCTGATAGTTTTCCTTTCAACTACGTTATATATGCCACAACCGTGATTTTTTTCAGCCATCCAAATACCACCATTTAGCTGGCGGGGGGGGGGGGGGGACACGTGACTCTAACAAAAAATAGCACTTTAAAGCTTAATATTTCACAAACGCATCACTTAATCAAAAAATGGTTTTAACAAACCCACAATATTTTTTCGAGACCTATTCAACGATATGCCGCACCATGGGGTATGCAAGAAAAAAAAATTACATACCCACTTTACGAGTAGGGGAGGTACCCTATAAAAAAATATATTTCAAAATTTTATTGTACCACTTTGTCAGCATAACTAATATGCATATTCATGCCAAATTACAGCTCTCTAGACCTAAGCATCTCCGAGCAATAGTGCGGACAGACGGACGGACATGGCGAAACTATAAGGGTTCCTTGTGGACTTCGGAACCCTAAAAATCACACATGATAATAGAACAATGTGATTCACCTATAATTCACAGAACTGATAGTGTGTATGTGTATACGGATATTTCTAAGTGAATTCTGATAGAGAAAAATCACTTACTTTAATGTGTAGAGAAAGTGTACCTACTTTTAAAAGTTTATATTTCGACTTCCCTTGAGTTCAATGACTGGCCTTCAGATTGATTAATTCTGTTTTATAATCAAAGTAAATATGTAGGTGTCTGAACAAAATATGGTTGTGAGCTATAAAATCTCCTATGCACAAATTTTCTTTTTTATATAATTTTATGCAAACATTAAATTATCTAGTTTCTCAACTGAAACTTATTCAGTGATAGTCATTAATAAATTGACATAAAAATAATCTAAATAAACAAACATATAATACTAATAGGAGGAGGGGAGGCCTTTGCCCAGCAGTGGGAACTAATAGGCTAGATAAGATAATAGTACTTACTTTACAGATAAGGAGAAGTCACCAGGGCTTGATTCACTGATCCTAATGAGAAATCCACCTTCTGGCTTATTTGCTAATAATCTCTCTGCATCTGCTCTTGTGATTCGGCCATAGTACCAACTGAAATAATTTAGATACATGTAAAAAAGTTTACAGATAACCTACCATATCATTATTATTGTTATGAATGTAAGGGAAATATGAATGTATGGAGTTATCTTATTTCAAAGGCAAAACAGCCAATTTTCAAGTACCTGTTATACAAATTTCGGAAAAATATATTAAGGACTTCAAACGAATAAGTTACTCATTTGAATGGGGGTCAAATGACAAATGGTGCAGATTGAAATTGTAATAAATGTAGATCATGTTATAAGTAATATTTCTTATATATTCTGTATACAATATATTCTAATGAGCTATACATTGTAAATCAGCGCCTAGAAATGCAAAGCTGAAGCAGGTAGGTATGATAGTTGGAGATGAGAACTTGTATGGGAATTAAAAAACAATCATATAGGAAGTGAAATTGATGAGTCGAAAAGTAACCTGAAAACTAATAGAACTAACCTATGGTTCTTCATTTGAATATAGTTGCTAGGTATTAGTCCTTCTCTGCCGTCTAATTCTGCTCTGTACCAATTCATGTCTTCCTCCATGTTTAGTATCTGCAACAACGAAATTCTGGATAGAATCCATGTCGGCACTTTACATAATCACTCACTAAGTGGTAAGGGGTGTATAACACTTACTTTTAGGACTTGATTTTTCCTAAAACTCAGTTCATCATCGGCAGTTGCAGTAAAATCGTGTTTTGCTATAGCCTCCATGATCAAATTAGGCACTTCACTGAAATGTCACCGATTACCAAAATAACTCACAAAGTATGCGATATATTCACAGTTCTTCTGGTCAAGGTAGTAGAGTAGTCATAATGTATGTATTATTTTATAATATCACTTGAATCACGGAATATACTGTAAAAAACGTAGAATAAACTATTTATTCTCTCGTTCGATCTTCACCCACAGCCACACATCAAAAACTAATGTTGCTATGTTAAAAAAAGGACTTGAAACCATGAAATGAGTTAATATTATGTCAACACTTATTTTACACGCACTGTGCTTTTAAAAAGAGCGTTTTCATGTTGTGAATATAACATTGTTGTTCACTTATTACTGCCGCACAACGTAAAAATAGAAGATTTGTTTTGTTATTAATTATTATTCCAACTACTATGATTACATTCATATTACTTTGTTTCTTTTCATAGTTCATGTAGTAAAAAATTAAAGTATTGTAGCTAGTTATACTTACAATAAGTCATCTGTGCGCTAGGCTTTGTTCATAGTCAACGCTAAGTTCATAATTTCATATACTTCACAGGTTTTGTTGTGTCAATACATTTCGGACCATTAACACACCAAGCTTGACAGCTGTCAGCTTTGACAGTTCTTTTAAGTCCATTTCGCTCCCAGTGGCATTACACGCGTAAGTTTTATTAAATAAAATCTTAAATTATTTGAAGAATCTATAGC
Organism: Aethes cnicana; assembly: GCA_963971205.1. Taxonomy (NCBI): domain Eukaryota; kingdom Metazoa; phylum Arthropoda; class Insecta; order Lepidoptera; family Tortricidae; genus Aethes; species Aethes cnicana. The sequence continues at coordinate 5,123,439 of OZ020282.1, forward strand.
AAAAACTGTCATAATGTATGTTAAATAATGCATATTCTTACCTGGCGTCCTAGTTTATGTGATATTTTTCTATATTGTGTTGAAACTTATATTGTTTTGGATGTTGGTCTGACCATCGGTCGTATGTTTCAGGTTTAGTCGTAACTCTAATAAACGCAACGATGTCGGGAGGATTAGATATACTGGCCCTCAACGAAGAGGATGTCACCAAGATGTTGGCCGCGACGACCCATCTTGGGGCGGACAACGTACACTTCCAGGTAAAATCGGCAACATAACCTAACACACTTGTTTTCGTATTACCATGATGATATAAGAATCCGTTCCATTTATTGTCTGATTTCAACTGACGATTATATTCTCCCAACTGAAAACTTCCTGATATCTTCCTAAACAGGCCAGTGTGTGTGTCTATGGTTGAGCAAGATGTGTTTTTCAGATGGAAACCTATGTGTACAAGCGTCGTGCCGATGGTACCCACGTGATCAACCTGCGACGCACCTGGGAGAAGCTAGTGCTGGCCGCTCGCGCGGTGGTCGCCATCGAGAACCCTGCTGACGTGTTCGTCATCTCGTCCCGTCCCTTCGGACAGCGTGCTGTCTTGAAGTTTGCCGCGCATACCGGAGCTACCCCTATTGCCGGACGTTTCACCCCTGGTGCTTTCACCAATCAGGTATGATATTATTCTCAAGAGTTTTGAAAAAAAAAACTCTGTTTTTAGTTCATGCAGAGTTGTCTTTAATATGTAATTGTTATAAAATCAACCACTACCAATTAACATTTGTTAAGAGACCTTTTACTGTACAAGTTGTAGTTGAGTGAAGAAATATCTTTGTTAAAATGATGATAACTACTAAGGAACCACTGACTGCATTAGCAGATATGATTAAACTTTATCTGATTATTACCTTAATTCTTTTAATGCATTGCTGTTATGTCCATAAACTTAATGTGTTCTTATACTTTTCCACAGATCCAAGCTGCTTTCCGCGAGCCTCGTCTTTTGATTGTGCTCGACCCAGCTCAGGACCACCAGCCTATCACTGAGGCTTCCTATGTCAACATTCCAGTCATTGCTTTCTGCAACACTGACTCCCCTCTGCGATTTGTTGACATTGCCATCCCGTGCAACACCAAAGTAAGTAGTTTTTTTTGTTTGTAGGTAGATTGTACTGTAATTAAATTAGCTTCATAAAGTAATGTTTGGTAAACCAAACACACTGAGCTACAATATTTTCCATTAATTGTACATATTCAACAATTCCATAAAAGTGTGATATCTTTTGGACACTAAACAAAAGAGAAAATTGTGATATAGTATGTAGTTTTTCTTGTATAAAATTATGAAGGTAGGTATCAATCACCTATGTAAAATCCATGCTAATATTATAAATGTGCAAGTGTGTTTGTTTGTCCTTCCTTCACATCAACAAATGGACTGATTTGGATGAAATATGGTATGGAGATAGTTTGAGACCTTGTGAATAACATAGGATACTTTTTATCCCGATATTTCATCGGGAACAGGTACTCTATGGGTCAAACAAGATTTTTCAATATTTCTGTAACTATGTATAGTATCCTCGCGTACGCAAATTCAAGTCCACGCAGAACGAAGTCGTGGGAAACGACTAGCGTTTTAGTAAAACTGTGACATTTTCCAGTCTTCCCACTCCATTGGTCTGATGTGGTGGCTGCTCGCCCGGGAGGTGTTGAGGCTGCGAGGTACCCTGGCACGTGACCAGCGCTGGGATGTCGTGGTGGACCTGTTCTTCTACAGGGACCCCGAAGAGAGCGAGAAGGAAGAGCAACAGGCTAAGGAACAGGTAAACTTTACCCCTATTGCTCTTATTAATAATTCCTCATTATTAAATAAAAAAAGGATTTGTGTCTCCACAGATCGATGCAGTACTATTAAAAAGATCACGAAAAAAATAATTATAAAAAGCATGTCAAAATTTTGGTCAGGATCCTTATTAAACACATGAAAGGGTCCCCTTCGTCCCATCATTATGCTTTAAAAAAAAAACGAATATCACTCTTTATTATTATTATTTTATTATAATACATATATATACTCTTCGAGCTGATGCGTGTAGGTATATCACTGCACTTGTGTCTTTAAAAATGCGTCCAGTCTATTTTTAAGAGTTCACTGAAAACTATGTACGCGAACGGGCTTTTTTGCACAAGGTTTACAATACAATACACTTTATTGACCACCACACAATCAAGGAACAGTACAGACATAATGTAATTACACAAAAAGGTATGACATACAGCAGGCGGTCTTATCGCTTAATAGCGATCTCTAACAGACAACCTTCGGATAGTGGAGATGCAGAAAAACAAACTAGGTTTAATGGTATATGTTTCGACAGGCTGTCGTGGCGCCTAAGCCTGAAGTCGCGGCGCCCGTGCACGAGGACTGGATCGAGCCCGTGGAGCCCGTGGCCTCGTGGGCCGACGAGGGCGCCCCGGCCGCCGCCGCGCCCGCAGCGGCGCCCGCCTTCGGCGCTGCGCCCGCGCAGGAGGACTGGGCAGCTCAGGTTTGTATAATAATTCGTAGTTGATAAGTGATAATAAATAGGAGTACTAAGTAAAAGCATATTGTAAGTAATTTTTGCAATATT